>PVLC010015038.1:0-38113 GCA_004027655.1 Graphiurus murinus
TTGTAATCCCAGCATTCGGGAGGCTGAGACCGGAGGATCCAGGTTCGCGGCCAGCCTCAGCTACCTAGTGAGGCACTCCGCAACTTAGTGAGACTCGGTTTCAAAATAAAGAATAAAAAATAGGGCTGGGGGTATAGCTCGGAGGTAGAATGCCCCTGAGTTCAATCCCCAGTACCGCAAAAAAAAAAAAAAAAAAAAAGAATGTACTATTATTGTTAATGTTATTTCATAATCAATAAAGGTACAAAATGTTAGATAGTTATTTCATTTGATTAAATGATATCAGTGACACCATAATCCAAGACTGGATTTTTTAGTTTTGCACAGAGAACGTCTCTTGCTCAATACCAGACTACCTCTTGCTCCAATTAGTTGCCTCTTATATGTGGAGGCTGATTTCTCAGTTAGCTAATGGATAAACAATATAGCTTCCTTAGGCCCCTGAGGTGGGTGGATACACCTCAGGGTGTGTTTTCCTCCAGATCCCACCCCACTCCCCCTTCCTTGTACCTGTTCGTCAGATTGGTAGTGGTACCTTCATATATGGACACAGAATCATTTGAACTGTTACCTTCATCAAGCCCCCTTTTTCCTCCTTTCCATTCCTCCTCCTTTTTCTCCTCCCCGCTCCCCAGGCCCTTTCCAGTATTCTACTGGTCTTTCTCATTTATCTGAAGTCCCATTTAACAACATCTATTCTTAATTATTTCATTTAAAGCCAAACAAATTAAGCCCAAAGAAAGTAAGTGGTTTCCCCCAAGCCACCCAGTTAATGCCACAGTCAGGACTACCAACTGGAATGACTTTTAAGTCCAATATTGTCACAATTGCTTTGTGCTTTATTCACTCTTGTCTAGAATTCTCTTCTAAAACTATTGGGTGAACCTAAATTCCT
This sequence comes from Graphiurus murinus, assembly GCA_004027655.1. Taxonomy (NCBI): domain Eukaryota; kingdom Metazoa; phylum Chordata; class Mammalia; order Rodentia; family Gliridae; genus Graphiurus; species Graphiurus murinus. The sequence goes on from PVLC010015038.1 coordinate 896, forward strand.
AGTGAGCCTGTACCCAATAAAGTTTTTAGTATTTCCTGGTATTTTATTAGAAATTTTTGTTTGTTTGGTTCAGCTCCCATGAGCACCACACTTCTCCAGGCTGACACCCAAAAAACAACGAGTCCACCTGCCATGTCTGCAGTCTGGTAGGCAGCTCAGGAACCTGCAGGGCAACTTTGAACAGCATTCTAGAGACCAAATCAAGCCAGCTGGTCTGATTACAACGAACGATAATCAGTACCCATCCTAATTTGGCTGGCAGGATTTCTGCCACAGTGAATGTCCCACTTGCTGCATTTACAGATATGGCAACTCCGTCTTGTTCAATTATTCAATCACTTTCCTTTGAGGATCTGCTACATGCAGAGTGTTACTAAGATCTCTTTGTCATATGGATAAAAGTTTGGCCAGTTTAATCAACCCAGAAACAATATATATGTAGAGATTCTCCAGGACGGTCTTCTCGAATGTGGCCAGTGGGGTGACCTTTCCATGAGAGCTAAAAGCTCTCATGACAGATACCATTCTGTTATGATTTTCAAGAGGAAGTGGAAAATTGGTCTGCAGGTTCCCTTGGCTCTGGGGTTTTTCTGTAAAATAATAATTATTGCATACCTTTTCAGATCACAGAATCCATAAATGTTCACTGTAGAAATTACAGAACATTAGCCAGGCGTGGTGGCGCACGATTGTAATCCCAGCATTCGGGAGGCTGAGATCGGAGGATTCGGGTTCGCGGCCAGCCTCAGCTACCTAGTGAGGCCCTCCACAACTTAGTGAGACTCGGTTTCAAAATAAAAGAATAAAAAAAATAGGGTTGGGGGTGTAGCTCGGAGGTAAAATGCTCCTGAGTTCAATCCCCAGTACTGAAAAAAAAAAAAAAAAGAAAGAAATTACAGAACATTTCAAAGAAAATAAAAAGTAGTCATAATTCCAATACGACAAAAGCTACCATTTTAAAGGTGTGTATGAGTATGTCCTTCCTCCCTTCCTTCTTTCCTTTCCTCCTCCCCTCCCTCCCTTGCTTCCTTTCTTCTTTTTCTCCCATTCTTTGTCTCTATTATGAAGTGAGACCTCAGTGTATCCTTTTCTGAAATTCTAGGAGTCCATAAAACGTGCATAACTAAATAAGAAGCTTCTTGCCCAAAGCCCAACACATGTTAATTACTCCATAATTTGTTAATCAAATGGACAAGGAAACTTGGTTTGTGAACTTGAACAACCTAAAACTCGGGCCATACTTGAATCTGGACAATAAACTTTTCATGAGATGGAAACTGGCTACTTTCCTTCAAGAAATCTTCCCATTCCCAAGAGGGCATTGACAGTAATTCATGTGCTTTTTTGTACTTATTATGTATTTCAGGAAATTCCATTTGATCTGATAGCTGCACATACGAGGAGCTTGCTGGAAGCATGGACCTTGGTGAAAAATGGTCTTTGGAGGAAGGAAGCTGGTTGTCCCACGGTGGAGTTCATCATTTTCCAAACACCAGAGGGGGTATGGCCACTTTTGATGTTCTCCATACCTGTGGTACCTTTCAGCTCTTGCACCTTACTCTGTTGTCAGCCCAGCTGTTCTCAGTATGTGCCCAGTGGCTATTGCCTCTTCAAAGGAGCTGGGTCTTCTTAAGTTGCTGAAGGTCTTTCTAAGTTGCTAAGGCTGGCCTCAAACCTGCAACTCTCTTGTCTCAGCCTCCCAAGTACTGGGATTACAGGCATTTCAAAATAAAAAATAAAAAAGGACTGAGGGTGGGATAATAGCTTGGAGGTAAAATGTCCCTGGGTTCGATGCCTAAGACAAAAAAAAAAAAAAAAAAAAAAAAAAGCAGCCAGATGAAGAGAAGACGGCATGAGCTTTGAAGTCAGACAGACCTGGGATCAGATCCTAAACTTCTTCCTGACAGGCTACTGGCCTTGTGAAGACACCTGGGCTCTAGCAGGAGAGTAACAGTGTCTGCTTTCGGGGGGAGAAGGATTCTGATAAGGATTATCGGAAATGTAGGCTACCATTTACTGAGCCCTGGCCCAGGTAGGAAATTAGTCAATACCTTTGTGCACCTGCTACCATATGTCAGATACCGTGTTCTTGCTTTGCTCTCAAGGACCCTGCAGGCATTCAAGTGGAAATCAAAGCAGCCACTAGGGAGTAGCTTAGCTCTCCTCCCCTTCTTTTTCTTTGTCTAGTTATTCGATTAATGTCACTCAACTTTAAATGATATAGATGTTGCTACTTTCCTGGAGTGAAGCATACAGATAAAAGAACCAGAACCCTGATGCCAAGCTGTGATCTTCAGTTGTGTCTAAGAGTTCAAGTCTTCCCCTGACCCCCAAACCTGATGGAATCTGCTTTGGTGTTAGAAGTCATTCTGTGGATGGGAGATCAGAGGTCACTGAAGTTAATGCATTCACATGATATTTTTAGTAAGAATACGGCTCCCATTTTTTGTCTATTCCTTTATTTGAGAATATTATTGAGCATATACTATATGCCAAGCAGTGGGAATTCAAGAAAGAGGACAAGCTAGGCATAGGGATCACTAGACCTACACTCTCTGAAGTGCCCCATCTCTGAAATGGGGCAACTCACACAGCAACAAACATTTTCAAAGCTTCCTCACTGCAACAGGGCACGTTTTCCAACCAAGATCATGTCCCAAAGTGAAAGATTCTCCAAAAGGGAAGGTCAGATGTGGACACTTGGATGCAGTCTATTTAAAAACCCACAGATGCTTGCTCCTATGCCCTGTCATACTGCCATTCTAGCACTAGTGTGTGTGTGTGTGTGTGTGTGTGGTACTGGGGATTGAACCCAGGGGCATTCTACCTCTGAGCTACACCCTCAGACCTATTTTATTATTTTTATTTTGAAATAGGATCCCACTAAGTTGCTAAGAGCCTCGCTAAGTTGCTGAGGCTGGCCAAGAACCTTCGATCTTCTAGTCTCAGCTTCCCATGTACTGGAATTACAGGCATGCACCATCATGCCTGACTACTTTAGCACTTTTTAGAGGTTATTAAATCAATATGTCTTCATAGCCCATAGAATAGAAGTGAACCACCTTGGCTGAACATAAGGCCCTTCCTGATGAGACCTCTCTGGCTGCCTCTCTAGACTCAGTGCCTGCTGCTCATCACTAAGAACAGCCCCTTCCCTCTTGCTTGAGGACCTCCGTCTGGGGCCTCACCTACCCTGTAAACCTCTGCAAAGGCTATTCCCATTTGCCTTCCACTTGGCCAGTCCCTTTTCACCTTTGAAGCTTCAGTTTAAGTCAGCTGTGCTGGGATTTCTTCCTGCCTTGACCACCTGTCCACCCCCATTCTGGTTTTACTGAGAGGCCATCCTCAATTGGGCCACAGCACTTTGCACATGGTATTGTGATGGTCTAGATTCGGAACAGACTGTGAGCTTCAGAGGCATATGTTTTATCCAGCTTTGCATATATTTTACTGCAGCATGGCAAACAGTTGATGCATATTTGATCCATCCGGGTGGCTGGATGAATGAATGGATGGTGGGTAGGACCACATCCTCTGCATATCTCTGCTCTCACTGAGAGGCTTTTTAGGCTGTGGCAACCCACCTGGTTGTACAAATGCTTCTGGAAGCACTGTATCACTTCATCCTGCTATCAGCACACTGAAGACATTTCATTAGATGGCCCCAGGTTGATTTACCAAAGCTTGAAGGCAGAGGAGAGAAAGGAAGGAGGTGGGTTTGGCCCACTGGTGTTTTTGTAACCAAGGCAATAGAATCATCCAACCTAGAATTTTAGAACTGAAAGAACCCTTAGGGCTCCCTGTAACAAAGGGGCCACGGTGCTTATTGTGACCAGCTTCATACACCACCATGCCCCTCAGTGAGTTCACATGGCATACATCTACACTCTTTGGGGCAAGGTTGACTGGTCGAAGGAGAGCCAGACCTGTGTTGAGGTCTGCCTAGAGAGGAGGCACTGCTGTTTGGTAAGTGATGAGCTTGGTGGCAGCAGATTCCAAGAAATCTGGTCCCCATTGAGATAATCAGTCTGCAACGATGGGACTGGCCAAGACAAAGTATAGCCCGGTGTTCCTGCATAATGGAGCTGAAATTTGAGACCCCTTGCTGCAGGCAGCTGGTATTAGGATGGTGAGGCCAGAGTGGGGATTTAAGAAGGGTGCAGGTTCCAAAGGGACTAAGTAGGGTGCCAAAAAGGGAACCTGGTGAAGTCCCAAAGTGGGATGGGGAAACTGATTTGGAAACAGAGTGTGCTAGCCCCACTGTGCCAGAGCTAAGTCAGAATTGGGAAAATTAAACAAAGAAACAAACAATTTATTAGGTATGTACAATTATCTCAAACAATTCTCACAACTTTATTCCAATTTTATGAATGATGAAACTGGGCCTGAGAAGGCAGAGAAACTTGTGCAAGGTCATTTGGCTTGTAAATGGCATAGCTGAGACTTGAACCTAAATCTTCCCTACCCAAGTCATTATAGACTATTTGCTCCTCAATTCCGTCTCCAACACTCCCAACTCTGCCTTCATAATTTAAGGCTCTTTGGGTGCAGTTACCAACCTTTATTACTGGTGATTCGATTGTCACAACAGAAAAGAGCTCTGAGCTCTGAGCAGGGCCAGAAGATAAACAGTGCTATTGCAACACGTGGACTGTCATCCAAGCCTGCAGCTCCCTCAGCAAGTGCACTGAGAGGCCTTGACCACCTGCTTCTGAGCATCTTCTCTGAGCACCGAGTTTCTCAACCCCACCTCCCCCCGCCACTGCACCTCCCCCCCACCACTGACTGGTACCAGCTGCTCCATCTGAGACCTGATGTGGGTTCGTGGAGTTTGCATTTCTAGTGAAGTACCAGGGAACATCCTGGAAGTGCCCAGGTCCTGGGGGTTTGCTCTTGGCTTCACAGAGTCCGGAGAGAATTGCATTATCTGCCAGGGAGGCTCAGTCATCCCGCTGAGTCACAGACCTTGAGGCAAACCCACACAACATCTGCCCTTATGTTATCCCTCAGAGCATCGCAGGCTGCCATGAGGGTGGAACTGCATCCAGGAAGCTGGCTAGGAGAGTCCAGGATGTCTGGGGGTGATAAGACCTTTTTGAAGGAAAGTCCCTCTGCCACTCCTGCTTCCTACACTCCTAAAAGTATTCCCAAGGACCTGGGCCCGTTGGGTTTTTAACTTACTTGAAAGGTCTGGGGCACATTTTCCAAATGAAATTGTATGTAGTCCCTGATGCATAAAACACAAGGGGACAGTGTTTGGCCAATGCCTTGTTTCTGACTGTCACATTACAAGTGGATCTGACTCTCCCTTTGATTCGCCAGCTGCCACATGGGGACTTGGTCAGGAGGGGAGGCTCTTCTCAATGAATCTGTAAAACACTTCTTCCTGTTTGAGATGTGCTCACTCAGCTACTTGGTGATCTTGCTGTCACTCACTCTTCCCAGGGAACTCAACCTGCTTCTGCTCCTCATTATGGGAGAGGCAGGAAGTCTGGGAAGCATAGCCTGGCAGCGTGGGCCAGGTGTATCACAAAAATCCAGTGGAATTGTTTCCATGACACTTCAGAAAACAGGAAGGAGCAGATTTCCCTTCTGGTACCGCTCAGGGTCAGGAAGAGTTTTAACATTGCTCAGGAAGGAAGGAAGGAAGCAACCCTGTCTGAGAGCTGTCTCTGTGCCAAGCAACACCAGGCATGTAATTTCATTTTTTTCAAACCCTAACTGGAATCTTGCGAAGTAGTTATTCTCATTTTCACTTTGCAGAAGAGAGAACTGAGTCTTGGAAAGGCCAGTCACTGATATGGCAGAATGGTAGCAGAGCTCGTGTTCAGACTCAGGTTTTATATTCCGGAGTCATGTCCTGCTTGTAATTCCTCGGTCAGTTCCAAAGGGTAATGCTGTTCTGCATCTCCACATTTCTGTGAAGTTTGATACTCTTTGTCTTGCAAGCATGCCATGTGGTAAAAGTGAAATATAATAGATCCTGTTACCCATGACTTTGTGTGTGTGTGATGCTGGAGATTAAATCCAGGGGCATTCTATCTCTGAGCTACACCCCCAGCCCCATTTTATTTTTTATTGAGAAATAGGGTCTTGCTAAGTTACTGAGGGTGGCTTCGAACCTGTGATCCTCCTGTCTCAGCTGCCTAAGTATTGGGATTACAAGTGTGTGCGCCACACCCAGCTACCCATGACCTTTCCCTGGCACTTGTATGTTTCCTCTTCTACCCCTTCTGTTTAATAGACAAAAGCACAGACTAGGCAGCTTTGGGGACTCTTAAAATATTAGTGGTAAAACTAGGGCTAAAGCCCAAGCCCCTGCTGTCTCCCACCACCTATACTATGGTGACTGCTGAGGTGGCTTGTTGGGAAAACCACTTTTATGTAAAAGAAGAGAGGTGCCCACACAGCCCAGAAGATTCTATTTGTAACTCTGAAAGAAGCATTCTTGCTCAAGCCTCTTTCCAGACTCTGGTGGAAAATGTAAGATCATGGTGGTGGTCTCTGAATTTCAGTACGCACTCATGTTCATGGATTTTTAAGAATAGTTTAGTCATAGATTTCAATTGCAGCAAATGTGTTTGCCTTTAATCTTAACACAGGATATTTTGTCTGATTTCACAAGATAGATTCAACTGAGTGTAAGTTGGAAGTATATGATTTTCCTCAGCAGGAACCTTTTTCTGTGTATATTTTTGGAATTGTTCTTTATTCAATTCATGTCTACATACACCTTCTAGTAGTTTCTTGGCTCGGCCAGTTTATTTCCTTTCATATGGTGTTGAGTGAGGATTCTTTTGAATCTTTATCTCTGTACCATAATTGATAACAGGAATCTGGAGTGGGGATGGGGGGCTGCATGGATCAAATTTGTTTATATATTTTATTTTGCAAAACACCTGGCTTTTATTAACAGCATCTCCTGCATTGGTGTTTAGATTTTTTTTCTAAAGAACATATTTAGCATTTTCATCAGAGTGAATCCTTGGCTTCCCATCAGAGTTCAAGTTCGATTATCTCTCATGTTGTTTCTGCTAAGTATAATTATTTTTTCGGGTGAGATATAGTTAACTGTTCCTCCTATGGAGTATACTTCGTTCTTCTGGAATTTACAAAGAACTAAGGCAACTATCTGAGGTTTGATTTTCATTTAAAGGAAATAAAGCAACTGTATTTTTCTTCTTTTCTTTTATCAAGGATTATAAAGTGAGTTTGTGCTAAAACAGAAGAATGTTAAGCTCTAAGAGAAGCCACATGCCTGTAATCTCAGTACTGGAGGCAGAGATAGGAGGATCCCAGATTCACCGCCAGCCTCAGCAACTTAGTTTCAAAATAAAACGAGACCCTGTTTCAAAATAAAAAGTAAAATAGGGCTGGGGGTGTAGCTTAGAAGTAGAATGCCTCTGGGTTCAATCCCCACTAATCCTTTGGGCCAATTCAGCCCAGGAACGAATGCTGCGACCAATTAATTACAAATTTCTTTCTGATAAAACCTTACTAGTGGGCACTGCATTTGTCGTTGGTTTCATCTGTTGGCCTGTCCTAAAAGGTGCACATAGGAGATAAGGACACAGAATAGTCATGCTGTGCTGGAGTGGCCACAGCTCTTCTCTCCCCAGTCAGCTGGAATCAACCCTCCTCACACTTCCCAGGGAGAGAAGGGAGGGGTGGGCATAGCTTCTCTGCTCTGCTCTGCTGCTAGCTAGCAGAGGGCCCCCAGGAGACAGACGGTGACCTGAAGAGAAGATGAACAGAAGGCAAAGCCAGGGTGGAGAGAAAGGCAGAGGGAGGGTTCTCCTGACTTCTTCCTGTCTTTCATACTTGAAATCGGTGACCTCCCCAGGGTCTGTGCTGGAAAGGCTATGAACAGAACTTCACAGGCCCCAGCCACCATTCTAACTTGCTATTATGGCATCTCTGGGGCTCTTTCTTGCAAAGAGAATTGATAGCATACCTTGGCTGGAAAACAACTTTTTTCCATGTGGCACTGAGCTCCTCACCAACTTCTTGGTGGAAGAAGCATATCTAAGTAAAAACCACGCTCCTTTGCTCCAAAGTGTGTAGCCCCTGAGGGACCCTAAAGTTGAAGTAACCCATAGAAGGCCTCTCTTTGGTCTCTGCTCCAGGCAACGCTGGCAGTCACAGTAGGTCCCACCACCTCTGCATCAGGGGCTGGCCAGCAGCTGATGGCATTCCCAGATTGCTCAGGGCATGTTCCTGGCCCAGGACTGGAGTCCCTGTACACAGTCAGAATATCAGTGTAGGCATTCTGCTAAAAACATTCCTTTGATCTCAGAGTTGTGTCCAGTGTTGCTATGATTGTATGTACCTCAGTTACTAAGACATGAGGGTTCTGACTCTGTTCCAGAAGACTGAAGTGCAATCTTTTAAACAACCAAATTGTGTTTAAAGTTTCACTGATCTAATAGTGGATAAGGCCTTTTACCCCTTAGGACTTTGTAATGCACTTTCTTGTCTTTCTAAACAGAAAGTAGTCATGCCTCAGTTTATGTTGTGGGTGCAGCAAAATTTCATTTAAAAATGTATTGCCTTTAATTTGGAGTTTATACTATATCTAACTTGCTTAAACAATTCACATATCCTTTTAAATTTGCCTAAAAATATCTATCAGGATGCTTAGGAAGCTGTCTGCAATGTTTCAGGTTGGGAATGGAGACTGGGATAGGATTGGATAGGATAGGGAGTTGTTATTTTTCAGTTTATACCATGTACTAAATTTGTTTTCTTTACCTCAAGCAAATATATATTTACATGATAAAAATTAATTTAAAGGGTTTAGGATAACATAAAGAATGAATATTAAAGCTAGGAGGTGGGTTCCCAGGTTGGCTTCCAAAGGCCCATTCAGTTCATCATGTGTCAGGTCAGTAGTAACAGTGACCTATGGAAACCTCACCCTGCACCACTGACATAGTTCCCCTTGCTGCCTCTCCCCAACCTCCCCTCCATGTGTCCCACTCTCTTGCAAATGCAGCCCTTGAAGTATGAGCAGGGTCTCCCTCTTGCTCTCTTCAGGGGCCATGGCAGAAGGAGGAATAGAAAAAAAGAGGGCACTCTGGCATGCTCCATACCCCTATGTAGAAGGAAAATGAACATTTAGTAAATAATCTGCTGCATGCCAGACAATGTACCTGGCCTGTCTCATACCTTATCTTGCTGCTTCCAACAATCAAAAGAGATAAATATTTTTAGGAAACTGAGAATCTGGGAGAGTTAATGACATCTTGGAGAGACTGCCCCTTAATTGACAGAGCTGAGCCAGATGTGGAGGTGCATGTTTATAATCCCATTACTGGGGAGGCTGAGACAAGAGGATCTCAGGTTCAAGACTAGCCTCAGCAACTAAGCGAGTCCCTCAGCAACTCAGTGAGATCCTGCTTCAAAACAAAACAAAACAAAAATTTAAAAAAGGTCTGGGGTGTATCTCAGAGGTAGAACACTCCTGGGTTCCATCCTCAGTATCATACACACACACAAAAAGAAAAAAATTGACAAAGCTGAGATGCAACCCCATAAACTTGAACATTATACATTATAACTCAGTGGCTCTCTAGCAGAACCATTTCTTTGTTAAGAAGCCTATTCAAGTATGAATAGGCTTTATAGACATTGCCTAAGATTCAAGAAGGTGAGGGGCATGAGGGTGCTGATCATCTGTGTATCCCCAGTGCCTGGCACAGTGCTGGGAGCATGATAAATTCCCAACAAATTTCAGTTTAATACGAAATATTACTGTTTTCTCTGCTTCATATGATGGAAAATTAGAATTATATATTTTAGAAGCATTTTCAACAGCAAATATTGAATCAAGAAAAATGTTTTCTCATTAACCTCCAGTTGATTGGGAAGTTCAAATAACTAAAGTGCTGTAAAGAAGGTCCTTTGCTTACAACTCAAGTTGTTCATTCATATGAACAAATCGGAAGGGAGTCTGCTTTGAATTAGAGCAGTTTGGCAGGACAGCCGGGCAGGTTCCAGACTCTGATCACCCTTTGTCTCAAAAAGTTTTCTGTTGCTATAACAAAATACCAGAGACCAGGTATTTATAAAAAATAAAAATTTACTCGTGGTTCTGGAAGCTGTGAAGTGCGAGAGCATGTTGCTGGCATCTGCTCAGCATCTGATGGGGGCCTCCTTGCTGCATTGTAACATGATGGAGGTGAGACAGAGCACATGTGCTAGCTCAGATCTCTTCCTCTTCTTATGAAGCCACTACTGCCACCACTGGAGCCTTCTCTCATCTAATCCTAATTATTTCTCAATACCTAATTACTTCTAAATACCATGAAAATCTGTATTTGAGAATCAAGTTTCCAACACATGATTTTTTGTATGTGTGTGTGTATGGTACTGGGGATTGAACCCAGGGGCATTCTACCTCCGAGCTACATCCCCAGCCCTATTTTTTTTTTCTTTATTTTGAAACAGGGTCTCATTAAGTTGCAGAGAGCCTCACTAAGTAGCTAAGGCTGGCCATGAACCCGGATCCTCCCGTCTCAGCCTCCTAAGTACTGGGATTACAAGCATGCGCCACCATGTCTGGCCTCCAACACATGAATTTTGGAGGGAGGGCCCCATTCAAACTATAGCATTTCTCATAGGGAGAAAACCTACTGGTATATAACCACTTTTAAGCCAGCTGTTAAAACACAAACCAAAGTCAGACAATGAAGGTTCCTCTTCATTTAAATGTACTCTGTGGTTAGCATTTTTTTTTTTTTAGTACTTTTAAAGTTGTGATGAGAACCCATTTGTGTTAGCTATAATGGCACATGGCATCCAATAATAACCAACATTCATTTGATTTTTACAATGTGGCAGTCTTTCTTCTAGAGCTCTAAGTGCATTGATTTATTATAATATCACCACAACTACATATTAGATATGAGCATTATTGCCATCTTTACAGAGATGGAGGCTAGTCAAAATTAAATGAACAAGTAATGGTGGAACTGGCATCAGAATTAAGAACTGACTTGTGCTCCAAGTCCTCTCTAGACTGGCTTTCTTAGAACACAAAGGGTATTTGCCTCTCCATGTGATGGTAAAACAAATGAGACTGATCTGCAAGTAGTCCATCTGATCCCATACACTCACAGGATCAGTGACTCAAAAGCTGATGTTAGAATCAAGAACTGGCCATTGAAATTGGAAACGATAAGGCCATTCTTGGCTTTGATCAGAACTAATTTGGCAAAGTGGTAGGGTAAAAAACCTGTTTGAATTGCATTTAAGAGCAAAAGGAAGAATGAGAACTACACGTATAGATAATTCTTTTGATGAATTTTGTTATAAAAGACAGCTTAGAATTAGGATAGTGGCTGGAGAGAGATATAGAATTAAGGAAAGTTTTTAATTTTTATTTTTTGGGACACTGGGAATTGAATCCAGGGGCATTCTACCTCCAAGATACACCCTCGGCCTTTTTCATTTTTTTTTTTTTTTCTAAGTTTTGAAACAGTCTTGCTGTTACCACGTGCTGGCCTGGAATCTGGGTTCCTGCTGTCTCAGCTTCCCAAGTACTGGAATTACATGAGTGTGTCACTGTGCCTGCCCAGCAAAGAAAGTGTTTTTGATGCTGTTGTTGTTTGTTTGTTTTTATGGTACTGGGGATTGAACCCAGGGGCCTTCTACCTCCAAGCTACACCCATAGCCCTATTTTGTTTTTCTTTGAAAAAAGGGTCTCACTAAGTTGTTAAGGCTGGCCTTAAACCTGCGATCCTCTTGTCTCAGCTTCCCAAGTACTGGGATTACATGTATGCAACACCACATCCAGCTTTTTGTTATTATTTATTATTATTGTGTTATTATTATTATTATTATTATTATTATTATTAACTGAAACAGAGTCTCACTGGGTTGCTGAGTATCAATACATTGCTGAAGCTGTCCTCAAACCTGCAATCTTGCTGTTTCAGCCTCCAAAGTAGTTCGATTAAAGGTGTAAACCATCTATACCTGGCAAGGAAAACTTTTTTTAAATTATATTTTAAAGATAAGAAATTAGCATGTCTGTACACTATGGGAATGGCCTAGACAAAAGAAAATATTAATTTAGGTGGGAAAGAGGGGAAAACTTTGTGAATGGGATCTGATCCACAATGGAGTTGATTTTGGATAGAGTACAGATGTCTTATTCACAGTAATAGGAGGGTAAATAAGCCAGGTAAATGTAGAGTAATAGCTGGGATGCACTAGGTCCACTTGTGCTTAGTGGTCAGCAATTGAAAATAAGACCAGACAGCTTGATTTCATGCCTCTCCAATCACATTTAGCTGAGTGTGGGCAGAGAGAAGGGTAGAGAATTAGATTTTCCTAGGATGATTGTGGGCTTTTTTTTTTTTTCTTCTTCTTCTTCTTCTTCTTCTTCTTCTTCTTCTTCTTCTTCTTCTTCAGAAAAATAGTCTGGAAAGAGAGAAAGACTTGGATTTGAGGGTATATGTAAGAGAGAAGTGATGATAGCAATTAACCTAAAAACTAAGGATGGGAGGGGGGTCAGGATGAGTGGGAGAAACAGAGAAAAAGTCATAGGAAAAGTAAATGAAAGCTGCTATTAGGATCAAGGAGACTTCGGGCTATAACAACAGAGGGAATAAACTCTGAGAGTAGGATGCTTGGCACTGACATTAAGGATGTTGTTGCAAGGAGGGCAGGGGTCTGGGCTGGTGGAGAAGACCAGAGATAGGAGAGGACGTCAATGTACAAAGTGCTAGAAGAATCCACTGTGTATGTATGGAAAAAAAAAAACAAGAACTGTCACAGGAAATGCTATTGGGGGAAGTACGGTGAACCAGATGCCAGTGTCTTCAGAGAAGGATGTGGAATAACCCCAGGGTCTGCGGATGGCTGAAATAAGTCAGGCAAGAAATATGGTCTGTTGTTTTCAAGGAGAGTCAGGTTTCAGACAGAGAAAAAAAAATTATAAGAACATTCAGAGAAGAGAATGAAGATATGGAGAATTTTGCTAGTGATGGACCAGGGATTCCAGAGAGCAAATGAAAGTATTCTAGGAGACAGAAAGACATGGAGTGCTGTGTATAGATCTTCACTGAGGTCTTTTTCACTTCTTGGATTTGGGAGCTTTGATTACCAGGAGCAGGACAATAGAAGAGGGTGGAGAGATGGGCTAAGCAGCTCCTGGATGGCTGCCTTGATGGGGAAGGACAGCCCTACTTACCTGTTTCCCTCAGCTCCATGAACAGTGTTGGCTAAGTGCTTCTTTTTGTCCTCCATGGTGATTTGTAAATCAAAAGCTGACAGCGGAAAGCCCAGGAATGGCTGAGTGTTTACAGGATGAGAATGCACGGCACAGATCTGTGGCCCATAGGCTGCTGTGGCTGGAGCTCTGATCATTTGGAGACAGTAGGAGCCCCTGCAACTGTCCATCCCCCAAGGATGGAGAATAGACAATCTTGTGTGCTCCTTCCTGACCACGGACCTCTCCCCAGGTCCTCAGCTATGGGGCTCTGTCTCTGGATCACAGCACCACCCAAAAGCCCAGGCCCTCTCAGGTAGAGCAGTCAGTCCTGGGGAAAATACAAAATTCATCTGCCTGAATTATTCAGGCCGCTGACCCAGAGAGGGAACTTCCCACAATTTGATGATACTAGCTACTTTAGTACTTACAACTCTCAGACCCTAACTTGAGTTTCTAAATTTTGTATTTGAAGCCAGTCAACCTATTATAGAGTAGAAGGGGCACTACTCCTCCCCAAAACTGTGCAGTCCTTCATAAACTATACACACACACACACACACACACACACACACACACACACACATATATATATATATATATATATATATATATATATAGAGAGAGAGAGAGAGAGAGAGAGAGAGAGAGAGAGAGAGAGAACTAACTGGGGATTGAATCCAGGGGCTTTCTACCTCTGAGCAAAACCCCATCCCTATTTTTTTTTTTTTTTAATTTTGAAGCTGACCTCCAACCTACCATCCTCCTGTCTCATCCTCCCAAGTGGTGAGATTATAGGTGTGTACCATAAAGTACTTAACTTCCAAACTGTAGTTCCCTTACCTATGAAATGGAGATTATATTATTTTACCCTACTTGAACCAGGTGGTCTCTTAAAAGGAGGAAATAATGTTGGAATTCAGGCTCAAAAAGGAAGGATTGTGGGGCATAATGAGGCTCCTCTTCCCTTGAATTCTGCAAGGCAAATTCAAGCGCTGAAAATCCTGTATCTTTTTACAAGAAGCCCCACCACGATCGATCGGAGGAGGGCAGATGCAATACATAAGAGCAGGGGACAGTTTTAGAGCAGCATAGACGCTAATTTTTTAAAAATAATGAGCAAAGGAGTTGAGGATGGGGGCGCACACCATCCAACACCTAGTGGGGAGGCCGCGCGCGCGCGCGCCGGGGCGGAGCGTGGCGGCCACGGTTGCCTAGCAACGCGCGGGGATGCGCGCGGGACGCCCGCAGGGACCAAGCCCAGAGCTTGCCACCGCCGCCGGCTCCCGAGCCTCGGGCATCCAGGGAAAACTTCAGGGTTTCTCGGCGCTAGGGTGCCCGCACCGCGCGCCGGCGGACTGAGCAATGCGCCCGGCGGGCTGAAGGCAAACAATGGGGTCGAGGCCCGCGTGCCCCGCCCAGGGAGCGGTGGGATCACCGCCACGGAAAGTTGGCGCGCACCTGCTGGCGCCTGGAAGATGTTCGGTCCCTGGGCCGATATACTCCCCCCGCCCCAAGTTTCTTTGAAATTCTTTACCCTTCGTGGATCAGGTGGTCCGAATCTCTAGTGGGCCCGGGTTCACGGATTCTGATCACTGGGAGACAGAAACCCGCGCTTTTCTAAGGAACCTGCGCTTTAAGTGATGCTTAATCGATCTGCCCTGAATGGTTGCGATTCAATTTCTGTTCTCTGCCTTTCTTCTTCCTCCAGACAGTGAGTTTGTGGACGCCTCTCCTGTGCCTTACAGCCCAGAGGAGTTAGGTAAGTCTGACCCTTTTCCTTTTTCTTTCTTTCTCTTTCCTGGAATTCCTCCCTAGAACCTCGAGACAAAATCAGGCGGAGAGGTGGATGGAAAGGGTCCATGGATAGTTCCCGGGTCAACAAGAACCCACGTTCTTGGAGAGACTGGCCTTTTCTAGGCACTGCATGTGTGAGTGTTTTAGGGAAATGTCCCACGTAGTGTGTGTGTGGTGTGTGTGTGTGTGTGTGTGTGTGTGTGTGTGTGTGTGTGTGTGTGTGTTCAGGTAAATGGTGCTTCTAGAAGGATCCCAGCGCAGCAAACTTCCAGACCTGAACCCATCTTGCCTGGAAAAATACGGATGTGGCTGGTTCTGTCTAGACAAGTACCTTGAAGAAGGACAGTGGGTGGGTAGTCCTTAATCTGAATTTAATGAAGTCGGTGACCGAAACCATGGT
Organism: Graphiurus murinus; assembly: GCA_004027655.1. Taxonomy (NCBI): domain Eukaryota; kingdom Metazoa; phylum Chordata; class Mammalia; order Rodentia; family Gliridae; genus Graphiurus; species Graphiurus murinus. The sequence goes on from PVLC010015038.1 coordinate 16,309, forward strand.
GTGGTCATTAAACTACAGGACTTGGGAGCTGCTGTCCTCCCTGATTTCTGTTCCTCATTTGATCTGTAGGTATTTTGGAATAGGTCACTTTATCCTCTGCCTGTCATTGTAAGAGGAGATTTGTGATGGGTGAATGGGGACACTTATCAGAGACAGACTCTGTTGTGTGAACAAGGAAATTTGCAGGGTCAGGATCCCTCTAAACATCCCTGCCACCTGGTCTCACTTGATGGCTTCATTATCCATCCTTCCTCCCTCCTTCCCTTCTCTCTTCTTTTCTTCTCTCAGGCTTAGTTTGACTGCCAATAACCTGGTCTGTCCAGTCAGTCCTTGCTGTTCTTTTATCAACAGCCTGAATATCTTGTCTTCCTACCATTAAATGAAAGGATTTTTTTTTTTAAATGGTGCCTGTTAACAGTAAGGAGAAATTGTCCACAGCAGTTCAAAAATGTTTATCCACAGTCACACTCTCAGACTGGGTACCTTGTTTCTGGGTCAGCCTCTTGTCCTGGGATATATGTTCTTATCCAGGCCCATATCACCTCAAGTGAAATTCCACTGTAGCAATAACTTTCATCCATTCCTGGGAGTCAAGCACTTAAAATAGGTCTGGATCTAGGGTGGCATTCTGAGATAGGGAGGAGTTCCTTGTGTGCTCAGAAAATATGATGAGTTGCAAGGCAATTGCAATCTCCATCAATGGAATCATAGATTAAATGCACAAGAAAAGCTAGTTTTTAGGCATCATGTGGGGTGAACTCTTTCATGATATGAAAATGACACCCTAAGCCATAGCTTTGCATGACATGATATTTTAGAGGGAGGTACCTTGGTGATCTACTCCATGCCTGTGTAATTGTGTACTAATGACAGGAGCATCGACATTTCGTGGTGAGACAGAAGTTATTTGGTTCTCGTAAACTTATGGGTGAGTATGAGCAATGGCAGAATAGGCACTGCTTGCTCAGAAAAGCCTCACTTTCTGACCGCTAAGTGGTTTGCAGTAGCAGAATGATGTATATGGTAAGGCCCAGGTGGTTGACCCTCTTTCATCTCCATATCTCCCTCTGGGATCAACAGACTGAGCTGCCCAGTAGAGGCACTGATAAGTAGAGGGAGCTCTTCAAATTAGGAGTAAACATTAAGAAAGCGACCTTTTTTTGTCTTCAGTTTAGGAAGTAGGATAATCAGCTCTCATGTGGGAAAAGGCCAGTTTCTCAAGAGAAAGTGCAGTCTGTTTAGGCTGCTATACAAAATACCATAGATTGAGTAGTTTATAAACAACAGAAGTGTATCAGTTCTGGTTGTGCCAGGTGATGGCAGGTACCTTCCAGTTGTAGCCTTCTAAGATGCTGTGAAGCACTGTAAATAAGAGAGACCCTAGCTAGTTATTGTGGCACATGCCTGTAATCCCAGTTCTTGAGAGGCTGAAGCAAGAGGATTGCAGGTTCAAGACCAGCCTCAGACACTTAGGGAGACCCTCAGCAACTTAGTAAGAGCCTGCCTCAAAATTAAAAAGAACTGGGGATGTAGCTGTCCTGAGTTCAGTCCCCCCCCAAAAAAGGTCCATAGGCATTGAGCCATGCAGTTCATACTCAAGTGCTGTGGGTACATGGTGTCCCCAAAACCTGTCCTCTTCCTGCCACAGCAATTCTCTGGATGAAACTGCTTTGTTTCCATGCAATTCAGGTCAAAGAGGAAGCTCACATTTCTCCCTGGGAAAAAGGTACGGTAGTTTTTGATGCTTTTCTTAGACCACAGCAGGAAAAATGTCTCTTATAGCAACTGACAAGCTCATCAAGCAGTCTTTGTGTGTGTGTGTGTGTGTGTGTGTGTGTGTGTGTGTGTGTGTGAGTGTGTACTGGGGATTAAATCCCAGGGACATTCTACCTCCAACCTCCAACCCCAGCCCAATTTTATTTTATTTTTATTTTTATTTTGAAACAAGGTCTCCCTGAGACCTCAGATGCTGATAGGTTTAGCCCTGGCTAGAATATAAGAAGGGGCAGGGGGAAGTTAAAGGAAATTCACAACACTGCAGATACCTAATGTGTGGGTTTTCCACACCAAACAATTATACAAATCTATATAGACATCAACTGGGTGTCCCACAGTTTAATTACATTTAGACATGACCCAGAGTTTGTGCAAGACTTCATAGGTTAAAGGCTCAGTCACACAAGGCTGTCTTCCTCTTCAGATGCCAATTGCAAATAGTGGTTGCTCACATTCCCCACAGTAGGCCAACATGGCTACAAATTGGAGGTTCCCACAACCTTCCTCTCAAGTTCAATAATTTGTGATAACAGCTCACAGAACTCAGGGGAATGAAAGATACAAACGAACTGTCAGATGACATATAAGGCAAAGTCTGAAAGGATCCCAAGCACAGGAGTTTCTGTCCTGGTAAAGTTGGGGTGTACCACCCTTCTGCCACACGGATGTGATGACCAACCCAGAAACTTTCCAACCTTAATTCAGTTACTGAGGCTAACTTTGAACCTGTAATCCTCCTCTGTCAGCCTCCCAAGTGCTGGGATTATAGCTGTGCACCACCATGCTTGGCTTCCAACCTCTTAATTTAGAATTCTTATGGAGGCTCCATCACGTAGATAAAATTGATTGAATAATTGGCCATTAGTAGTCAATAACGCAGTCCCCAGCCCTTTCCCCTCTCCAGAGGTCAAGTTGGGTTGGGGCGCATTAGAAAGAGTTGTATCTATTGAAAGTTCCAGTCCTCTAATAACATGGTTAGTTTCCCTGGCAACCAGCCCCATCCTGAAGCTTTATAGGAGCTTTCAGCTGTCATTCATTGCACTGGCATAAAATCAGTTATGGTTGGAAGGGGCTCCTTATAAATTTAGAAAAAAAAATACTCCTGTAATCTTTCCCATTCAGGAAATTTCCATGGTGTAGGAGTCATGTGTCAGGAACCAGGGACAAAACTCAGATATTATTTTGAATGTACTTTTATTAGTACATCACAGTCTCACATCATAATGTAAATCATGTTGACCATGACATACATGTACACAGCATTTGGTGCCCCCCATTCCCCCATCTCCCCCCTTCCCAATACAGAGTACTGAGATTGACATTAGTATTTTCACATATGTACATGGAGTCGATGGTAGTATTTCCATTAATGAACCTCAGTCTTGCCCTCCCCTTCCCTTAGACCACTTCCCTGGCTCTAGTGAAGTTTCTCCTCCATTGTCTGGAGTCCTTCTGGTGAGAAGGTGAGAGAGTGTACCTTAGTCAGCGTGGGCTGCTATGACAAAATACCACAGAGTGGGTAGTTTGTAAACAACAGAAATGTATCAGTTCTGGTTGTGACAGGTGATTGCAGGTATCTTCCAGCTCTAGCCTCTTAAGATACTGTGAAATCAATAGCCAAAGTATGGAAGCAACCAAGATGTCTATCAACAGATGAATGGATTACAAAACATGAGATATGTACACAATAGAATTTTACTCAGCCATAAAGAAGAACAAAATCATGTTATTTGCAGGGAAATGGATGCAACTGGAAAACATTATGTTAAGTGAGATTAGTCAGTCACAAAAAGTAAAAAAGCATATGTTCTCCCTGATATGCAAATGCTAGGGAGAAGATGGGGCATAAGAGGGTCTCCAGATGAAAAAGGAGAAACCCTAGATGAGCAAAGAAGTTGACTTAACTGAGAGGGATGGACAGGGCGGGGGATGTACTTTCACAAATATATCAAGGTCAATCATTAAACTGAACTTGAGAAGGAGGGAGGGCGAGGGAGTGGGGTGGGAATTGGGGAAGGGGTTAAATGATAAATGTGCGCATATATGCCTTTATCAGCTTGTACCTAACAAAGATATATGATTACAATGCACCAATTAAAAAAAGAAAGATACTGTGAAGTGCTATAAATAAAGGAGATCCTAGCCAGGCATTGTGGCACATACCAACCCAGATATCCTAACAAAAGATTATCTTATCATCTCTATCACTTAGGCAGTTACAAGGGTTGTAGGACCTCCGGGCCTGTAATTGTTATATCAAATTATAGAAGTCCTAAAAACTTGGTTTGAATTCTATAACTGCACTTAACTTATGACCTTCACAGGTGACTAGACTGCTCTGAGTCTCAGTTGTTTTTTCAACCCAACTGTGATTTTGTACAGATATGGTGAATTGTGTAGCAAAGTCCAAGCACCATGTATTAAATGTGCTTGGAATTTAGGAAGTGCTTTTATTATTTTATTGTTGTTATTAATTTGAAACACATTTCTCATTCATTTGAAGGATGGAATTACTTTTATCAAATGTCCCACCTAGCAGCCAAACTACACTTTTATTTCTAGAAGCTTCTATGCAGCCTACCTACTCTCCAAAAACAGATAGTTGAGGATGGTGGTCTGGTCAGTTTAATTATTTAGTGATTTTTCCCTGGTGCGGCATGTGAGATTGTTTTCTATCTGAGGTCTTTAGCAACAATCTCACTACTTTTTTGCCACATGATTGGTAGTCTGTTTCACCTCTGAATTTTTATATCAGCCTCCTAATAAATTATAAAAGGCTCTTTGGGGTATTTATTCCCAGTGTCACCGCAAGATCATATAATGAAATTAAGTTATCAAAATAGGAATTGTTGAAAAAGCAGTGGAAAAGGAGTGTACCTCTATATGAATGCTATATTGAAGGCCATTATGATAGGGAGTCAAGAAATAATAAGCTGGATGTGATGGTGCACACCTTTAATCCCAGTACTTGGGAGGCTTGGACAGGAGGATCGAAGGTTCAAGGACAGCCTCAGCAGTTTAGCAAGACCCTGTTTCAAAATAAAAAATAAAAAGGGCTGGGGGTGTAGTTTGGAGATAGACTGTCCCTGGGTTAAATACATAGTACAGAAGAAGAAAGAGGAGGAGGAGGAAAAGGAGGAGGAGGAGGAGGAGGAGGAGGAGGAGGAGGAGGAGAAGAGAGGGAGTGAAAGAAGCCCACTCTCCCGTCCTGGTATCATTTTCTAAGGCGTCAAAGCATATACATTTCCACAGCCTTTCTGTAGTCCTATCTATAGGTAGAAATGGGTTCTCTGAGGGTGTCAGAAAGAGTGCATGGAGAGTTGGGGTGAACCTATGTGACCACGGCTGCCCCTGTTTAATCATCTTTATTGACTCTCCTCTACCTGGAGAATAGGTACGTGGTTTGGTAGGAGGACTTCCATGATTGGCATCACCTATATCCACTGTAATCTGGTTATATTGGGGAAGTCCTTTAAATTCAGATGTTTCCTCTGCCCGCAAGCCCTTCCTCCATCTCCTTGCTGCTCACCTGGTTATCTCTGACCCATCCTACTAACCCTAAGTGTCATGTTCTCAACTTTGGCTAAATGTGAAAATCAGGAAGTTCTTTTAGAAGACCCAAGACCAGGTCACAACCCTGAACTCTTCTGTTATAGTTCCTAGGGTGTTTTTTAAATCACATCTCAACTTATCAAGGTTGCAAGCTATTGCATTAGGTCATGGCCCCCTCATTCTCCTTTATAAATGTAGCAGTCAACTTAGTGCCTGGCCCAGGTGAATCATATTGACTTAGTGAGCTTGGAAATCGCCCCTGAGCAGCTTGATCTTTTTATAGTTACATCTCTCTGAGACCGGCCTCTCTGCTGCTTCTAACAGTGCTTTGGAGGACTAGAGCTTTTGACTTGTGATCTACGTCTGTCTTCTTTGTTCATTTCTTTGGCTTGCCCAGTTTGTTTTCTATCTTTAGAAACTTAAATGTGTTTAATATAAGTAAAACACATGATTCACTTATTTTATGTACTTTTATTGGTGCATTATAATTATACATCATAGTGAGGTTCAAAGTGATAGAGACATACATGCACATATCACTGGATGTATTTCCCTCCTAAGCCTACCCTGTTCCTTCTTCCACCCTCCCCATATGTTAGCGAGATTGGTAATGATACCTTCATATCATATATGGACATAACATCATTTGAACTGTTTCCTTCCTCAGTCTTCTTTTTACCCTCTCCACCTCACTCCCCCAACCCCCTTCCACTATTCTACTGGTTTCTCTGCTCATTTATCTGAAGTTCCTCTTGTTTCCTATTTTTTTCTAGTTTCCACATATGAGAGAAAACATATGACCCTTGACTTTCTGAGACTGCCTGATCTTAGTTAGCATTATATTCTCTAGTTTCATCCATTTTTTCTGCAAATGACATAATTTTGTTCTTCTACATGGCAGAGTAAAATTCCACTATGTGTATATATCACATTTTCATTATCCATTCTTCTATTGAAGGATACCTAGTTTGGTTTTATGAGTTGGCTTTTGTGAATTGTGCTGCAATCAACATGGGTATGCAATATGTGCTCCCCTCCCCGCCCCCCAATAATTTTTGGACATTAGGAGGAATGGAGAGAAACCTAACCCACACCATCCAACAGCTAACTGGTCTCTTGTTTCCTGAACTTTTCCTAATTTGTTGTCCTTTGGGATTGCTTGACCCCTTGGCATGCATGAGTGAGCTCAGTTGCTGTGCTCTTTGCTCAGACCCTGCAAACTGCCCTCTAAGGGCCGGAAGAGGAGTGTCTGTCTCATGAGGACTGCATTCTTGGGAGCCAGCAGGGTTAACTCCCTGAGGGCCCATATATCATGAGAAAGGGGCTTCTTGTGCTATTTTTGCTTTCCTCATTCAGGCAGGATGTATGGGGCTTATTAGAAAAAAAATGATAACATTTGTGTTAACTTTCTTTAAAATAATAACTGAAATGCTTGCCAATTCCTCCCCCATCACCCCATCATCCTAAAATATGGGAGGAGATTGTAGTTGTCCTCAAGATAGCTAAACCCAAATGTCAGTGGCTTCCCACAACAGAGGCTTGTGCTCTATCTAGTGTTGGGTTGTTTGAAGGCTCTGCTCCACATGGCCATGAGAACCCCAAGCTTCGCCATCTTCTAGGAGCTCAGATTCTTTGATTGCATGCTTTGTAGCCATTTAGCAGAAAAGAAAATCAGGTGAGCTAGGAAAAAGCATGTTCACCCTTGATTATCTCAGCCTGGAGATAAAATACTTCCTTCCCTGCATATTCCAAAGGTGAGAACTAGCTCCATAGTCTCACCCACATGGAAGAGACTGGTACATATAGTTTAGTTATGTGCCAGGAAAAAGAGGAAAACACCTACCTTGGTGGTCGCTAGAAGTCTCTACTGGTCACATTTCTATTACTCTTCAAACCAGCATGACTCAGTCTCATTTTGGCCACGGAGATGCTGGATTTGTATGCCTTAGAATACATGTTGGGCTGCGATAACAAAGGCCAAAATGGCAATTCTTAAACGACTTGCAGGTTAATTTTGCTTTCACTCATAGCACAAGTAGTCCAGGGCTGATATGGTGGTATTGTGATGCTCTGTGTTTTCAAATGCAGTGTCTATGTAGTGGTTTAAAATAGTTAGTCCGGAGCACACCATCACATCCACATTCTAGACTGTAGGAAGGAGAGAGGAAAAGTAGGAGGCACAACCCAAAAGCTGCGTATACAATTTCACTTATGTTCCTTTGGCCTGAACTTTAGCTGAATGGTCATACCTACGTCTCAGAAGGCTGGAAATTGAATGGGGGTAAGAAAGCATCTCTCTCTCTCCCTTTTTTTTTTTTTTTTTGGTCTAAAAATTGAACCTCTGGTTTTTCTACCTCCAAACTACACTTCCAGCCCTATTTTATTTTTTATATGGAAGCAGGGTCTCACTAACTTGTTGAGGGTCTTGCTAATTGCTGAGGCTGTCCTCAAGGCTGCGATCCTCCTCTAAGGCTCCCACATACTGGGATTACAGGCATGTGGCACTAGGCCAGGCAGGAAAAATTAATGAATGGTTGGATAGAGTGGAGGAATAACAAGGAATTTTAACAAATTATGGGAAGTGTAATTAGGTTCAATCTATAGCCGTACCACCCTGAATGCACCTGATCTCCTTTGAATGTCAAATTCTCTTCTTAGTTGCATTTTGGCCATGGGCAAGTTACTTAATCTTTACCTCCATTTCATAATCTGTAAACTATTTTCTGATGCATTTCCACCACCCTGGGTGGTGCCCTGGAGAACTTAGCTTTTTTTTTTTTTTTTTTTAATAGTACTGGGCTTGAACCCAGGGGCATTCTAACTCCCAGAGACACCCCCAGTCCTGTTTTTTATTCTTTATTTTGAAACAGGGTCTCACTAAGTTGCAGAGGGCCTCACTAAGTAGCTGAGGCTGGCAGTGAACCTAGATCCTTCTGTCTCAGCCTCCCAAGTACTGGGATTACAAGCGTATGCCACCACGCCCGGCTAGAACTTACCTTTTGCATTGTATCCTGTGGCTTCTAGTTTAGCCAGTGAGCAGCACTGGCAGGATCTTTGGTGGTGGCAAAAAAACAAACAAACAAAAAAACACCAGGGTATTTATTCCCTGCCTCTCGGGCTGTGGGATGGTTTGGCTGTATGGTTCTGCTGAAGGCCACAGCTCCTATAGAATGGCCTTCTCCTGTAGCATCCAGCCATGTTGGATTCTGGACGTCTATATTGAGATTTTATTTTTTTGTTAGTGGGGACTGAACCCAGGGGCATTCTACCTCTGAGCTACACCCCTAACCCCTTTTAGTTTTTATTTTGAAATAGAGGCTCCCTTAAGTTGCTGAAGCTGACCTTGAACCTACAATCTTCCTGTCTCAGCCTCCCAAATATTGGGATTATAGGCGAATACCACCACACCTAGCTTACATGGGGATTTATTAGGAGAACTGGCTCACATAATTATGAAGGCTTAGAAGTCCCATAGTAAGCTGTCTGCAAGCTGGAGAGCTGGGAAGTTGATGGGGTGGCTCCATCCAAGTCCTCTAAGCCTCAGAACCGGGGGTGGGGGGGTAGGGTTGATGCTGTCACTTTCAACCTGAGTCCATATGCCTGGAAATGTGGCTGGGGACCTGGAGAGGGGTATGCAAGTCCCAGAATCCACATACCAGAGAGCCTGGCATTCTGACACCCAAGGTGTCCAACTCCATAAGAGAGACAAAAATTTGCCCTCCTCCATCTCTATTGTTCCATTGGGTCCCCCAGCAAATTGAGAGGTGCCGGCCCACATGGAGAGCAGATCTCCCACACTCAGTTTCCGATTCACATGCCAATCTCCACCGAAAACACCCTTCTAGGCACACCCAGAAAAAAATACTTGTCAGCTATGCTAGGTATCTCTAATCCTGCTAAGTTGACGCCTTAAATTATCCATCTCAGGGGATGGTAGCAGCTCCTCATTGGGAATAGCCCTGGGGTGCTTCATCATCGCTTGTTTCCCCTCAACCGTGCCCGTCACACTTTTGTAGGTAGCCCCTGCCTCACATTCTCAGCAAGGACTCCCTTTGAGTGCTCTGGCCATTTCCTGGTGGAGCCTTGACTGATACAGTGGGGATAACAATAAACCAACCTCAGCCCATGGTGGTGAGGAATGCCCGAGCATAGTGACCATCATTGAGTGTCCTCCTGTCCCTGAACTGGGCTCTGATGCCTTCACACATGGTCAACACCTCAGAAAGAGTTAATTAACATTCAATGTTACCATTCACTGCCTTTTCCCCACCCTGAATCAGGATAATATGTCACAACTCAAGAGATGTGCACCAATCTGTTCCAGATCAAATGCATCTTGTATACAAAATTTTCTCCCTCCCATGTATATGGAGATGAATAATTTTTTTTTTTTTTTGCGTGTAGTACTGAAAATTGAACCCAGGAGCTTCTACTTCTGAGGTTTATCTCCAGTTCCCCTGCTCCACACACACACATACACTTTCTTGGTATTAGGAATTAAATCCAGGGACATTTTACCTCCAACCTATACCACCAACCCCTTTTTACTTTTATTTATTTATTTTTAATTTTGAAACAGGGTCTTGCTAAGTTGCTGAGGCTGGCCTTGAATCTGTGATCGTCCTGTCTCCGTCTCCCAAGTACTGAGAGGAAAGGTCCTAGACACTCACCTGCCCATATTACTAAGAAATCAAGGCTTTCCCCAGGCATGGTGGCAAGTGCATGTAATCCCAGTACTTGGGAGGCTGAGACAGGAGGATCACAGGTTCAAGGCCAGTCTCAGCAACTTAGCAAGACCCTGTTTCAAAGTAAAACAATAAAAAGGGCTGAGAATGTAGCTCAGAGGTAGAATGCCCCTGAGTTTAATCCCCAGTACCAAAAAGGATAACGGAATAAGAAATCAAGGCTTTCTTTCAGGCTACCTTCCAGGTTTATGTTGGAGAATTCTCAGGGCTGCTTATTTGGATGCACAATCAGTTCTGGCTAATGTAACTTCTTAGCAGGGAAGCAGGACTTGACATGCACCTGATTGAGGTCAGTGAATACCTTGATAAGTGCTCCCCATCCTCTCTTCTCCAGAAACTAGCGGCCATAGGACACTGGCCATTGCTGCTGCACCCTCTGCTCTCGCCAGAACCTGGAGATGTGGCCTTGGCTAGCTGACAGCCTGACCAGCTCCCCAGTGTCCTGTGCTCAGTTGGCTGCAGGGGTGAGGACACTATCTCCTGGGTTCTCTTGCAGCCTCAGAGTGAGCCCAGAGCCTTCTGATTACTACGCGAGCCCAGAATCACCCCAAGGTGTGGGGTCTGGTTGGCTACCTGCCTGACTCTGAGCTGGCCTTCAAATGTCCATCTCACCCTTATCCACTCCTGATCTCTCCACCCTTGGAAGCCTAGCAGGCCTGCTTGCTCCTCCCAGGCTCTATCTATAGCTTCTGCAGAGAGGGAGCTTTCACCCCAGTTTAACTTTTTCTCTGGATGATTGACAGTGGAAAATTCAGTTCCCTTCCCAGGAAACCTCTCCCTACCACATGGGTGTGGTCCAGCCTCCTGGCTCCAGCACAACAATCACAGGAGAGTTCAACATTGTTACAGTTCCCCAAATCTGGGCAACTCAGTCTCTTCCATGATTGATCTTTTGGCCCACTTCACCCTTGGAACAGCACAGTGAAACAGATGGAGTTATTTTCAGTTCATGGAGGAGAAAACAGGATCAAAAAAGCTGAATTATCTGCCCAATATTACACAGCTAATTAGAGGCTTAGATTCAACATGTAATATTTGGCTCCAGAGCCGATCTCAGTTGCCTCCCAGGGAGATTCTATTGTTGAACTTTTACAATTGGCCCACTGTATCTGTAGGTTCTGCATTTATAGATTTATAGTTATAGAAAAAATATTTTTTAAAAAATCATGTCTGGCTGGGTGTGGTGGTGCACACCTCCCAGTGCTTGGGAGGCTGAGACAGGAGGATCGCAGGTTTGAAGGCAGCTTCAGCAACTTAGTGAGACCCTGTTTCAAAGTAAAATAATAAAAAAGGGCTGGGAGTGTAGCTTGGAGGTAGAGTACCCTGGGTTTCAATCCTCAATAACACACACACACACACACACACACACACACACACACACGTGTCTATACTGAACATGTGAGATTTTTCTATTATTCTCTAAATAATACAGTGTAACAATTATTAACATAGAATTTACATTGTACTAAGTATTATAAATAACTTAGAGATGATTTAAAGTCTATGGGAGGAAGTACACAGGTTATATGCAAATACTAAGCCATTTAGCCAAAGGGACTTCAGCATCCCTGGATTTTGGTATCCTGGGCAGTGGTCCTGGAACCAGTCTGCCATAGATAAGGCAGGGATGACTATATCTAGAAGACATGGCAGTACATGGCTGTTCAAGACATATTTGTTGACCACACGAATGAATGGCAATTGTTCAAAGTTGTGTATATTTTATTTTTAATTTTTATTCATTAATTTTTTTTGTACTGGGGATTGAACCCAGGGGAATTCTGTCTCTAAGCTACATTCCCAACCATTTTTGTTTTGAAATAGGGTCTTGCTAAGTTGTCGAGGGTCTCACAAAGTTGCTGAAGCTGCTAGTCTTGAACCTGCGATCCTCTTGTCTCAGCCACCCCAGCACTGGGATTACAGATGTGTGCCACTGCATTCAGCTTATTTTATTTTGTTTAGAGTGCTGAAATAATAACCAATATGCTCCAAAGGAATTTTCCATAATGGGGTCCAAAGCAACAACCACAGAGACTCCTCTTGGTTTTGTTCATTTAATCCTTGCTCTTTCCATGTTTGCGTATTGCAGCAGAGCCCCCCAGAACACAAAACCTTTCATGGCTCCCGGTGCTTCTGACTGACTTCTAAAGGAAGCCAAATGTCACAGCAGCATAGTCTAGAGTGGGGCGGTAGAAGTCTGGCAGAGTATAGCGGTGCAGCGGAGGGCAGGTAGATGCAGATAGGGGTGTGAAATGAATCAGCACTCCCCTGAAATCTATTTGCAAAGTGATTATATGCCTCACTCAGGAGTTTTATTTTAGGGCATCCAAGTTGGGAGAGAGAATGGACCAGGAAGGGGGGACAATGACCATAAATTCTAGAGAATAAATGACTATCTTGACTAAAATAAAAAGACAAAAAAAAATCAGAAAAGAAAAAGAGCAAGGAAGCAATATGGAATTATGTGACTAAATACATGCACACACACATAGACACAGAGGAAATAGAAAGGGCATTTTCCTTCCAGAAAAGATGCTTCTACTAGAAATAAATAGGACTGTGGCCAGTCACTACTGAATATTAAACACAAGTATGACCTCGCAGAAATGGTGACATTTCACCAATTATTAAGTCTTCCAGGAGTCTGAGGATTGTGTTGAATAACTGGCTTAATGGCTTCAAGGATGCTATGATTATCATTTCTGGGTCACATTCCTACTGGATGATCATTCTGGAATATCTCCTGTTTGGTTTTCTTTTTCTCACATCCCTCAAAGCAGTTTTAACCAGGGTGGATGCATTAACTCGATTTGCTATCATTTGTTCTGTCTGTCTGTTTCTCTCCTCCCTCCCTCCCCATTTCTGGTTCTCCCTTCTCCTCCTCTCTGTCTCTCTCCCTCCCCCATCTCCCTCTCTGACTCTGTTTCCTCAGGTCAGTCCTCCCTCCTTCCCTCCTCTTGCTCTCTCCTTCCTTTTTCCATCTCATGTCGGAATTTAGACAGAAAAAGCAGTGCTTGCTGTCCTAGGGCCCTCTGCCAGAAAATGGAACAGGTCGAATTGTAGAAGGGGATAAAAAAAGAATATTTCTTGGCAAAATGGGGGAAACAGATGTTGAGGGATGGTTCTGCTCCCTCTCTGTCTGCTGTCTGCTGCAGCGCACCCCTTAAAGGGCGGTTAGAAATGAACATTCATCCCCACTGCACATGAGTGTGGTTATTTCAGTGTCAAATATGTGTATATACTCTTATTTCTGCTACGTTCTCTTCTCCCTGTGACCTTTGTACCCTCAAAACTATCTTTGGCAAGATTACTGACCACCTGGTAGCAAGATTATTTTTAAACTCTTTGCAGAGTTTTTGTTTTTTTTTTTTAACTACTGGGAAGAACAGGCCATGTAGCTGCTTTCAGGTCCCCATGCAACGGTAAATATTTTAAGGAAATTTCAGGACTTCAGGTTCTTAAGAAAACAGAGAAGGGGAGTGTGGGAGTGGAGCAGGGTCTGGAATGAAGCTAAGGGAGACATAGGGCTGGAGGCGGGAGAAGAGCTCAGAGTCGGTCTACAGCTGACATTTGTAAATTTACCAGGCATGCTCCTTTGTGTCTGTCTCCCAAAGGTTTGCTGTGTACTGGTTGTTGACTGTAAGGAAATATCCATTACGGTTGCTCTTATAGATGGCCAGAGACCTTAAACTTCCTCCTTAAAATTTTTTTTTTTCTGCCTGGCACAGAAGTGTACTCCTGTAATCTTAGTACTTGGGATGCTGAGACAGGAAGATCACAAGTTGAAGGCTAGCCTCAGCAATTTAGCTAGATCCTCAGCAACTTAGTGAGACACAGTTTCAAAATAAAATAGGGCTGAGGTATGGCTCAGAGGCAGAGTGCCCCTGGGTTCAATCCCCAATACCACAAAAAAGAAAAAAGAAAAAAGATTTCATTTGACTCTAAATGCCATCCCCACTCCCACCCCGACTCAAAGGGAAACTCCAGACTCTGAGCATTTGCTGTGGATGGACAGTGGCAGCCAGTTTTATGTCCCTGTCCAACTCCTGTATGAATTAACCTCAGGTGACCACTTGCTATCTCCACCTCCTGTCTTGTAGGAGTGTGATTTGAATCCAATGAACAAGCGCCTCTAAAACACTTAGTGTGGTGTCACATGCCTGCAATCCCAGGACTTGGGAGGCTGAGACAGAAGGATTGCAGGCTCGAGGCCATTCTCAGCAATTTAGTGAGACTCTGTTTCAAAATAAACAAAATAAAATAGAGCTGAGGGTGTATCTCAGAGGTAGAATGCCCCTGGGTTCAATCTCCAGTACCAAAAAGTAAAAATAAAACATTTAGAACAGTGCCTGACAAACCACATCTAATAAATACCATTCTCATTCTACTACTGTTCTTTTTTCTCTTGCTTTTCCACCACTTCCCTCATCATTTTCAAGTATGGCTTAGGTCCCTGAGGTCCAGGCTGTTTCTTCTCCCCTGTTCTGTTCATCTGATGACACTGAAAGAAGAGAAAAGATAAAAGGAAACCAACTCCCAAAGTACAAAGCCAGAGACTTCGTAAGACCGAATAAGTGCCAAGGAACAACTTAGGAACAGGCCTCCTCTCTAGGTGAATGAAGAGCTGAGTGTTCCCAGCTCAGTGAGGAGACTTGAAGGAGTGAGACCGCAAGCCCCCGCTCCTGCCCTACTCACTCCCTCAGCCCAGAATTGTGCAGTGAACAGTTGACACAATTGAATGTGGTAGCCCTGCTTCCTCCATTCCAGCCTTCACATCCGTATTTCTTCCCTTTCCTAGGAGCTGTTTCGGTGTTGTGTGAATACTAAAAAGCCTAGATTTTCCTTTGCATAATTCCTGTTTTTGGTACTGAGGATTGAACCTAAGGGCATTCTACCTCCAAGCTATACCCGTAGACCTATTTTATTTTATTTTTTATTTTGTAACAGGGTCTAAGTTGCTGAGGGTCTCGATAGGTTGCTGAGACTGGCCTCAAACCTGTGAGCCTCCTGTCTCAGCTTCCCAAATACTGAGATTATAGGCACGTGCCATCTTTCTTTTAAAATAAATTTCGCCTCAATTATTTACATGGTAAAGTTTATTTTCTCCAACTTTTGATCTCCTGAATAAAAATTATGTTTAAAACATGAGATATTTATGCTAATAATTTACCCAAGTTTCTTTGCTCCCCTTGAAATTATTAGACACATTATAATAAACAGAACTAATATTTATTGTCTTCCGTGTATTAGGTATCTTGTTAAGAACTTCTATGTCAATATCTCAAAAGAATCTTGTGAGGCAGGTACTATTATTCCACTATCTTTACAGATGGAGAACTGAACTTTAGGCATGTTAAATAACTTGCCAAGTCACATGTGGTAAGCAGGAGAACCAGGGCTTGAGTTTGGCCCTGTTCTTCCTACTGCTAGGAT
Organism: Graphiurus murinus; assembly: GCA_004027655.1. Lineage (NCBI taxonomy): Eukaryota > Metazoa > Chordata > Mammalia > Rodentia > Gliridae > Graphiurus > Graphiurus murinus. The sequence goes on from PVLC010015038.1 coordinate 31,815, forward strand.
TCTTAACCACCATCTTCAATTTCAGAGGAAGACACTAGAGCTCAGACTTGATTCTCAGTAGCAGATTCTTGGCAGAACCATAAGATGCAACTAGGCCTATATGACTGCAAAACCAAAGGCTGACTCATTCTCAATACTGCCGGCAATGTCCCACACACTGCAGGCTAGGCTTACGGACACAGAGTGAACAAGACAAAGTCCTTCCCTCAAAGAACTGGTGATCTCACTTGGGAGAAAAGACCCATTAGCAGAAAAGTTTACAATATGGCACTCTGTCTCCTTCAGCCCAATAGACACTAACTGTCTATGTGACTTTGGGCAGGTTATCAAATCTCTGTGGGCTTTAGATTTTTCCCCTGTGATAAAAGAATGCAAATACAGTCCTATGCTGCACAAATACAGTGGATGATAGTCCCATAAGATTATAATGGAGCTGAAAATTCCTGTCTCCTAGTGACGTTATAGCTAAGGTCATAGAGCAATACATCATTTACGTGTTGGTGTTGGTGTAAACATTCCTGTTTAGATATGTTTAGATACACAAATACTTACCATTGTGTCACAGTTGCCAGTGGTATTGAGTATAGTAAGTAACATGCTGTGCAGGTGTATAGCCTAGGAGCATATAGCCTGGGTATGTAGTAAGCTCTACCATCTAGGTTTATGTAGGTATACCCTATAATGGCCACACAATGATGAAATCACCTAATAAGATAGTTCTCAGAACATATGTCTACTGTTAAGTGATGCCTGACTGTACCCACTGCATTGGGCTACTGAGAGGGGTTGAGTTAATATATGTGCTCAGTACTTAGTGAGCCCCCCCCAAGTGTTTGTAGCTATTGTTATTCTAGTGAGGGCAAGAGGCATGGAACCCCCCAAAAGAAGAACCCAATTCAGTCACGGAGATCAAGGGGAGGCCAGGCAGGCTTCCTGGATGAGGGTCATTCTTCACAGTGTGACCAGTAAGAGTGAAGGTATAGGTGAGTGTGAACAGGATCATGTGCACCTGAGAATGGCTGGAGAGCAGTAGTGAGCACCTCCTCTGTGTTCCCAGTGACAGGGTAACCAAGTGCTGGATAATGGAGCGTAGATCAGCATCTGGAGATGCTTTGCTCTTTGCATGGGTTTTAGCTTGCTCTTTTAGTAGATGTGGTAAAACATGGCTCAGTTCCATATCACCCAGGTATCCAATCCCCACCTGCCTCAATTTAGGTATCTACAACAATGAGACTTGATTGCTGATGGGAGTATTATTATATCATCTCCATTATAAAATAGATGCTAGAAATGAACTCTTCCTACAGTGGAAATCCTAAACAACTTCAAGGATTTAATGTGTGCTCCATTTTTGTATACTATATAAACACAGAATAACCCCTTCTCTTGGATTGGTTACATGGCTGCTGAGTCTAGATATTAAGATTTTGATTTGTCCATTTTCTCTTTAAGCAGAAACTCAGGTTCGATTTACTTTGCTTTGGAAATGGAAAGTCAGAGCATCTTAGTGTCCTCATGGGAGTGAACACCCAGAGCCATCCCTCCTTAATGCATTGTCACTCAGGCTTTTCCAGAACATCTCGGGGGGTGGGGAGTTGTTCTGTGTATGGGGATTCTGCTTCCTGAGAAAACTTTGTCTATTATACAGTAATTATTATTGTAAAGATTTGCGTGTAATAGCTGAAACCTGACTTTTTAAATTTTTTACCCAGTTGACCATATTTTGCCTTCTAGAGCTTTAATTTTTTTTTTTTTTTTACTTTGAACCAAAATGAGGATATGTTTTACTTTTGGGCAGTTTGTTAGCTTTTCATTCACGGTGACCAAAATGTCTGATAAGCACAACTTAGAGGAGGAAAGGTTTATTTAGGCTCAGAATTTTGGAGGGTCAGTGCATAGTTGCTGGTTCCAAGGCAGAAAAGGCATGGTGGCGGGATCCCCTCTCACACCATGGCAGCCAGAAGGAGAGAGTGTGAGAGGAGGGGACCAGGAACATATATAGCCCCCAAGGCCACACTTCTCCAGTCATGCCCCACCTCTGAACCTTCCTGCCCTGGGGAACATGCTTTCAACACATGAGGGTTTTTTTTGGTGGGGGAACATTCTAAACCTATACCATTTTAGACCCACATATATAAATATTCATTATAACTCAGCAGAAGCCTGATGGAATAGCAATTACCCTCTTTAGATGGGCTATACCTGCTATTTTCTATTATGTTCTATTTTATTTATTTATAATACTGATCATGTTAATTTGATTTTATGACCCATAATAGATTGCCAACTGTATTGTTTGTAAGACACTGTGCTAGGGTGTCATGGAGCAAATATAAAATAAATCTATTCTTCTCTTTTGAAATCTCTTGGAATAGCTGGAGCTGGCCACTCTACATCATGTCTCAATCTTCTCCAGGTAGGTGTGCTCAGATTGCTTCATCCACTCCCATCCTGCTCAGCATCTTCTGAGTGCCTTCCAGTTGAGGAATGTTCCACTTAAGGTCTGGCTGAGCACTGAACACATGATCTCACATAGAGCTTGCCCAATACTTAATCTCAACCCTCTGCCTGAGTTGATATCAGTCCATGAATTAATTCCCATTTAATTATTTATTGGCTTACCCCAAATATCTAACCTAGCCCATATTTCCCTGTTTTATTTTTTAGGGTATCTTTAAATATTTTCCTTATTTGTGGGGTGGAGGGATGAGGAACACAACTTTATATTCCCATCAGTCACTTCTTGTATCTATTCCAAACTCAAGAAAAGTAAACAAAAATAATTGCAGTAATTATTTATGGGGTGCAGTGGTGCACACTTGTAATCCCAGTTCTTGGGAGGTGGAGACAGGAGAATCACAGGTTTAAGGTCAGGCTCAGCAAGTTAGTGAGATTCTATTTCAAAATTTAAAAAGGGCTAGGGGTGTAGCTCAGAGGTAGAACACCCCTGGGTTTAATCTCCACCACAAAAACAACTCTTATAAAAATGACAGTATTAAATAAGATGATTTTTAATAAGTTAAACAATAGCTAATAGTTATGGAGCATGTGCTGTGTGCTAAACATCATACTAAGAGCTTTAGTATGATTGATAAATTTCTCACAGCTCTTGGAGTTGGTTATCATTATAACCAATATATGAAAGAGGAAAAACTAAGCTTTAGAAAGTTTAGTTTAGCTACCATCATGTAACTAATAAGTGGTAAGGGGGGAGTGGTAAGGGGGGATCACCCAGGCTCATCTGACTGCCAAACCTGTGTTTTCAAATAGGAAATTGCCTCCCATAGAGAGGAAACCACCTCTAGTGGTTTAAAAAGAGAGTGTATGTAACATGCATAGCATAGGCTTAAGAGATTTCACTCCTTCAAGTTCAGGTCCCAGTAGCCCTTTGGACTCTGTAAAACTTGTCCAGCTCCATCACTCACCACACTGGAGTCTGGCCTGAGGGCTTTGTGGTAGGCAGTAAGGTTTGGAAGTCAGGGAGCATCTCTCTTGGACAAGTAAGCTGGTGGGGGTGGGAGAGCAACGTAAAATCATGGCTAGAGTGCAATCGTGTACATGAGTTCTGCACAAACATGCTTGAATCCTGGTTCTGTTGCTTACTATCCATGTGATCTTAGGTAATTCATGTAACCTCACCTAGCCTCCTTTCCTCAAGTGTAAAACATGGGTAGTGATACCTACCTTGCTGGGGCCATATACTGATGAAATGAGATCACATATGAACTCACCTGGCACAGAAGAAACACTCCATGCATGCTAGCTCATGACAGGAAAGTGGACCTTGATCATTTTGCTCCTACAATATCTCATTCCTGTTTTTTTTTTTTCATTTTGGTTGGTATTCTGATGCATAGAAATATGAGTCTCCATATGTCCCAACCAGTGGTTCTCAAAGTGTGATTTCAGACAAGCAGCATCAGCAGCATCTGGGAACTTGTTAGAAATCAAATTATTGGGCCCCACCCAGACCTCCTGAGTCAGAAACTCTGGGTGGGGCACAGCAGTTTGTGCTTTAACAAGCCCTTCAGATGATTCGGATACCACTAATGCCGAAGAACCACTGCCCTAATGGCACGGAGTATTATGGGTCTTCCCCTATTTTAAACAGGACTCAGTGGACACCTTTGGGGTAGATATTGGAACCAAAGACATGGACTGTGGAGTCTACTTTCAGGCTGTATTTCCATTTAACCCTTTTATTTTTGTTTATCCCAAGCTAGTCGTGTCCAGATGTTCTTTCTCTCTCCTGTGATTTGGAACCTAGACTATATAGCCCTTATATTATAAATATTAAATAAAAAAGTATCATTTCCAGACAGCCTGGTAAAAAAAAGACTGGTGACATTCCTAAAGAACTCTTCCAGGGCCAGCCGGGATGCTCAGTGCAGGACACCTGCAGGTCTGCACTTCCTTTGCTTCCTTCAAGTTCCCTGGACTCAGAGGCCTTCACTACCTCAAGATCTCTGCACATACTGCTTGTTCAGTCTGGCTGGAGCACTCCCCTCCCTTCTTCTCATGGTTCAACCTTCTTGTCCTGTAGGTCTCCTTTTAAATATCACCTACCTGGAGAGGCTTCCTCTTATTCCCTCTAAGCAGTCACCTTCTCCCTAATTATTAGTCCATTTGTTATTCTAGGCTTCTTCTTTTCTTCATCACACATAGCCCAGCTTGCATTCATAGGTTTATTTGCATATATTTTAGTAAGACAAAAGAGTAAGACATGATTGCAGGGTATTCAAACACTAGCAGAGTACCTGGCTTATCAATTTTGTCAATAATATCTTTTAATGCATGATAAAGTGAATGGATGAATAAATCATTGCAGCTCTTAAATAGTTCTGCCTTCTTTCAAACTCATGTCATTGTGCTTTCAGTTAATCTCTCTGGTTAGGACTTTTCTGGAAATAATTTTTTCCCAGTTATTTGTCATTATTCTTCTCAACCTTGGACTTTTCTGAAGATTGTTCCATTCCCCTTAGCACAGTACTGACTTTGTCACAGACACATAATTTAAATACTTTCTGATTTCTGGAACATTAAAGGTGAATTAACTTTCTGCCTTGCTCTAAGTTTATACTGCAAAATGATTTTGTCTACTGAATTTGTCCCCAGTGCCTGGAGCCATGAGGAATGGTGGGGATTTCTCCACTTAACTGTCTTTGGCTTTTAAGTAGAAGAGCTGCTGGTCAACAGTGAATATTCTGGAAGAAGAGATGGAGTTGCTGTATGGGTTGTGAGGGGCCGTTACTCCCACTCTCTTTCTAGCTATGAGCCAAAAAGATGTTTCGCAAATAAAATACCCAAGCATTCTGTTCAAAGTGCTGATTACAACCCATTGTGATCCCCTAGTGTGAACATTCTAAGTTGTCTCCCTTTATTGTGAAAATCCTCATTTTTAATAGTGGCTTTACATTGCTGTTGTTTTAGAAACTCAGTATGCTTTCAGTTTTAGAAACAAAAAACGTGTCCACACCATCACATGTTTCTTTGGAAATAAAAGAGCAAAACATGATTCGCTTTTTGTTCATGAAAAGGGAACAAGGGAGCAATTACCATCGAGTGATGTATTGCGGGGTGAACAACACTGAGGCTGCTTCCTGTTAGTGTGCGATTGGACTCACCCACAACTCAATGGGATGATCAATATGATCAGACTCTCGGGAGCCTCCTTTTACTGGGCAGCATCAATTAATCAACCAACTCAGTGGTTCTCAGCCAGGGGCAATTTAATCCCCAAAGGAACATTTAGCAATGTCTGGAGCCTTTTATTGTTTTCATAACTGGGGGTCAAGGGGGTGGTTGCTACTGGCATCTAAGGGGGTAGAGGTTATTCTGCAATGCACAGAGCAATCCCTCACACCGAGAAATGATCTGCTTCAACGTCAGCAAGTGTCCTAAGTTGAGAAAACTTGAATCCACTAGCCAATCAAAAAAAGAAAAGTACGATAAGTTTCCAATACTCCTAAGGTTTCTGTAATAATAGCAAATAATCAGAATAATTATCATGTATTGAATATTTGCTGTATTTTAGACTTTTTATAGTCACTGTTACTCTGTTTCATTCAAAATCTGTCCCCAGGTCTGTTTAAGGCCATCACCTCTACTTTGCTACTTGCCTATTTGGTTAAGCATTTTCTCTGCACATAATCATATCTACACTCTCTTTCTTGCATTTACATGGATCCAATTATGTGTTGAATGCATATTAGGTAGTAAGGCTCACAGGAGAAAGCAGTGAGACAAGAGAGACCGGCATGTTCCTATGGGTGGGAAGCTAAAAGTATCCAGACAGGTGG
>PVLC010015039.1:0-38104 GCA_004027655.1 Graphiurus murinus
GTTCTCCCTAATATGTGGATGCTAGGGAGGGGATGTGGCATAGGAGGGTCTCCAGATGAAAAGGAGAGACCCTCGATAAGCAACGAAGTTGATTTAATTGTAGTGGACGCAGGGGGCAGAGGGACGCCCTAAAGCACATGATGTAATTACACAATCATATCAAGGTCACTCACCGAAGTGAACCTGAGGGGGAGGGAAGTGGAGGGGATTGGGGTGGGAATTGGGGAAAGGGTCAAATGAGAACTGTGTGCAAATATGTTGTCAACAACTCGTACTTAACAAAGATGTATGCTATATTGCATGAATTACTACAATAAAAAATAAAAAATAAAAATAAAAAAAATAAAAAAAAGAAACACTAGGAAATGGAAATGAGCTAAACTCCATTTCTCTCTGGTCTCCATAAGCTCCCAATCAGAGAACCATGAGGGCACTCACAGGATTTATGAACACCAGTATCATGTAAACTCTGTATTCGGCAGTCATAAAGATCTGAATACCCCCCCAAAACACTTTTGTTGGCTATTAAAGGGGCTCTCATGACATTATCAAAAGGGTACTTATTATGTATTTGTGATGACATTACCTTTCAATCAATTGACTGTCTATGGATCAAGCTCAATCTTGAAACTGGATGAGAGCCCATTACGTTCCATTGCTTCGATGCATTTTAGCTTTTGTCACTCTCCATTGACTTCCGTTAGTCAAAGTTATGCTCACAGAATTCTAATTGCTCTGCAATTCCAGGTTGCATGGGCCCTGAGCCATCCCTCTGACTTTAGCAGGAATAGGAAAACGTCAGCTCTGAAGATGAAACATATGCTATATTCTCATGAGGTAGTGTGCTTTCAGGTTGTACCTATGAATAATTTCTCATAAGATCTTCAGGAAAGCAAAGGGTCAAATGTCCAAAAGCTGAGAAAAGAATAAAGACCATCAAATAAGGTTTACACGAAGTCAAGGATGAGTGGGAATCTTCTTGGTGGGCAAAATTATGAGCAACGCATCTGGTTTTCCTCCCACATATATTTGTATTTTTGTACGTACTGTACTAATGTCCATAGAGGACTTCCAAGACAAATCATAGATAGTGTGGATGTCAGCCCCATTCCAATCTATACTGATGATTGTTCTATAGGTCAATGTGAAGAAAAGCTTTGGTTGCAAAAAATGAGGCTGTGCATAAGCACAGAGATATGACTTTATCATCACCAAGGCTGTCCCAGGTGCTTTTATAGCAAGCAATCAACTTGACAAGAGGAGATCCCAACATTCAAGACCAGATATAACATGATTTCCTGAGAAAAATGGCCAATAGTCTAGTGACCAGTGGATTACATTGGATCTCTTCCATCACTGAAGTGGCAGTAATTTTTGTTACTGGGAATAGTTATCTTTTCTGGTTAAGGGTTTACTGTGTACCATATTCCATTAGCACCACTGTTTTGTAGGCTTACAAAATATCATTTTCATCAACTTGGTATCTGTCTGAACTGCCATAACAGATTACCATAAATTGAATGGCTTATACAACATTTCTTACCCAGTAATTACAGATAATCATGCACAGATCAATCTTTTTTCTTATAAATGTTCTTGATGTTCTTTTAAGTGGAAATGTTGTCTCCTCTCTTATTCATTCTCATGAGGATCAATCTTTAAACCTTAACAAAAGTTAAGGGCTTGATGATGTCCACCTGTTTAATTAAGTAATAATTATTAGTGATCATTTGTTTAAGGTTTTTCTGCCAAAAGTTGTAGAAAAAAATTTACTTAGCCAATCATGATCCAAACCAACTCTTAAAATTATAGAATATAAACAGTAAAATGAAACAAATGCAGTTACATTGACATAACATGACATTAAACTATATTTTTGTGAATTCAGTGAGTCAAGCTGAAAGGAGTACATACTTAGAATATCTGAGAGAGAATAGAGAACTGAACAAAGGGAAAGAAAGAATGGGACAAGAGAAAGGGGTTGATCTAAGAGAACTAAATGTCACAGCCATGATGGTGCTGTCCGTGGTCCTGACAAAGTCTTAACCTTTAGACACTAGAATCTCTCATCTACTTTCTCCCAGAATTTCCTTAAAAAATAAGTGAAGAAATCATAAAAAGGTAGTAGAGACCATTGGTAATGTTTATACAGCCAGCTCTCAAATATTGAGGGAAACTTAAGTAAAATTTTTCTTAAGAATAGAAAATTATTTGAGCTTGATTACTAAGAAACCCAAGGTTGCCAAAAAATTCCACTATATACCTTAACTGAAATTTAAAAATAACTGCAGAATAATAAATATGTGAGCCAAAGAAATAAAATCTGTGAGATGTTGACATAAACCATTTTTACAGGATGCTGAGACTGAAGTTATATTATTAAAGCTTTTCCTTTTTGAATTTTCTATTCTATTCTTTGAAAGGTTGTGGTTTTCTTTCTTGTTGAAGTATAAGTTGAATTATGACTCATATTTTCAAATATTTGTCACTGATTTTATATTAATTTGATGTTTTCATCATACTCTCGATTATTATCATTTATTTTAAACCTCTGACATTATATTTGGAGAGTGTGTAGGAAGCTCTGCCTTTTCTTCTTCTACATTCTGCCTCATGGTATGTGGAGGCTGTTAGCAGTAAATTGTCCCTTCTCTTGTACTTCCAGCATCTGTTATTATTAATCATCAGCAAGGAAAATAGAAGTCATCTTCAACTCATCTTTCTGCTGAAACTACTTCCTGCTAGATCTTCTCACATATCTTTCTTAGTGGATATAGAATGCATTATTTATAAGAAAAGAAAGACCATCTCAATTTGACCACCATCTACACTTTCATTCTTACTACTCACTACTCTGATAAAACTAATCTAGTTTATTCACTGCTTCAAAAATGCACTATGACTTTCATGAGTGTAGGTTTCTACTGATGGCATTCTCTGCCCAGAATGTCTTAGTTAATACTCTGATCATTTTTAAATCCCCAGTCAAAATATCACAAGATGTCCCAGAAAGAATCACTTCTTTCCTTAATAATGATGCTACTGCTATAGAGTTCTTGCATAATATAGAGAATGAGAATATGTAATTATACAATGCTGTGAAGTGAGAGAAAGTATGGATAATGAAATTCAAAAAACTTGAGTTTCAAGTCAGTATTCATTCACTCAAGAAATATTTACTAAAATCTTTTTGTGTGTGTGGTACTGGGATTGAACCCAGAGACTTTCTAACTCTGAGCTACACTCTCAGCCCAATTTTATTTCTTCTTTGGAAACAGGGTCTCACTAGATTGCTGAGAGCCTCACTAAGTTGCCAAGGCTGATTTCAAACCTGCAATCCTCCTGTCTGTTTCCCAAGTACTGGGATTGCAGATATGTGTCACCATTCCCCATTTACCAAAATCTTTTTGAGACTAGGAACTTTTCTAAGCACTGAGACAGTGAACGTAGTTGCCTTCATATAGTCAAATGTCTAGTTATGAATGATAGACAAATAAATAAATTTGGGGGGAGGGAAATATTCTGAATATAATAAAACAGAGAAATAGGCTAGATAATTCTCAGGCATGAGGAATACTTTGATAAGGTGATTGGGAGGGGCTTTTTTGAGGAGTATTTTTATTCTTTCTCTCTTCATACTGTGTGTTTGTGTGTGTGTATGTTTGTGTGTGTGTATGTGTATACCTAAGAACCTGAGTAATATAAAAGAGTCAATAATATAAAGATGATGGTAATAAAGAAAGTAAGAGGAGATGAAGAAGAATGATTGACATAATAGCTATTTTATCTAGGATAACAATAAATATTTATTAAAGTCTTAATATCTTACAGCCACTTGATTAAAATAAAACAGTTTTATGAGCTGGGTACTACTATTATCTGCATTTTGTGAATGTGAGAGAAAATGTGTTTTCAAAGACTTTAGTTCAGCATAAGTCAAAAAGTACATTAGGGCTGCTTCAAAGGCTACTTTGATCTCAGGATGCCCACAGTGACCAGAAAAGAGAGGAAATATCTCTAGTCTTCTAAGTGTTTCTCATTTGTAGCTGATATCTTTATAACCAATTACTTACGGTGATGCTAGCAGAATATGTAAGGATTAGGGAAGGAACCCCAAGGTATAAAGAATTATTCAAGTTATAAAAGAAATTATTGTAAATTATTTAGAGCTGCACATACATGTAGTATTATTTCAAAAGTGAGTCTGGGTACATTCTATATGCAAAAAACCTTTGACTTCATGTAGATAAAATATAATTAAATAGGAAAATAAAAAATCATTAAACAGAAGGTTAGATCAAAGAGGTTTATAGTACTAGATATAATAAAATAAGACATTTAACTCAAACATAAATTTAGAAAGAGGTACTACATATCAAATAAAAAAGTCAAGTTAGAAAAGATCAAAATGTGTTTATGTATATGTGCCTAGATAGTTACATATATATTTGGTTGTGAATTCCAAAAAATTATCTGTTTTAAGCTGTCTGCAAATAATTGGTGCTGAATAGAAAACCTAAGCAGAGAACTTATACATTCTGCTTCAGTCAGATGATTTTTTAAAGCTTTAATCCTTAGAGAATTAAAAATATAAAGGATCAAAACACAATGGGACTTTACTCAGCCATAAGGAAGAACAAAATTATGTTATTTGAAGGAAAATGGGTGAAACTGGAGGACATGATGCAAAGTGAAGTTGGCCAGACTCAGAAAATCATGGGGTACGTGTTTTCTCTCATATATAGAAGCTAGAGAGAAAATAAAAAGAAAATGGACTTTATGAAAATGAGGAGAAAGACCAATAGGATAGTTGGTGAGGGAAGGGAAAGTAGGCTTGAGGAAGGAAACAGACCAAATAATATTATGTTTGAATACAAATATACCACTATCAATCTCACTAGCATGTATGGGGGGGCAGGAGGAACAGGGTACTTGAGGAAAATACACCAAGACAATGTTGTGTGCAAATATGAGTGTATCACTTTGAATGTCACTATAATGTGTAATTACAGTGCACCAGTAAAAGTTTAAATTTTTTCATCAGTTTTTAATATTATTCTCCTAGATCTAAGGCAAGTTCTTTTCAGATCCTGAAGGTTTCCAACATTTTTTTTTAGAGAATTGGTTTGTCTTGTGACTCACTAACCTGGGATTTTATATCTCACAAAGGCTCTGGGTCTAACTTTTCAATCCTTTTTCCATTTTCTAATCCTATATATATTCATTCGTGAATGTGTGTGTGTGTGTGTGTGTGTGTGTGTGAGAGAGAGAGAGAGAGAGAGAGAGAGAGAGAGAGAGAGAGAGAGAGAAATTGTCTTGCCTAGTCTTAATAGTTGATTCTCTTATTTTCTGAAATGAGTGACAAAAAAGCAATGTATTTTTCTGTGTTTGTTTTCTTTAAGTTGATCTAGTTGAAAGTACTTTTGCTTTATGTAAATTTCCTTTCAATTTTGAACTATTTTTTAAATGACAAAAGCCATCATTCTATAGTGTATCTGTGTATCATAAGGTTAGTATAATACCAATGCATTATGCTTCCAAATAAGGCAACATAAACAATGAACAAGGCTACTCCCCAATATGTGTACTTAAATATGTTCTAGCACTTCCTTAAGCTTAAATTGATCATGTATGAAGTGGCACATTTGAGCAGCATGGTTTCCACACATGATAGTAACATATATTTTATCTTCTATATAACCTTATCTAGAATCCAAAACCAGATATTCACAAATAATGTCTTAGAACTTATATTACAATTCAAGTCTATTTGTAGATTACCTGATTTAATTTTAGAAATATGCATTTAAAATAATTGTCATAATCTTCCATAATGCCTTTAGAAATGTGCTACATACAAGGGCACCTTTTTGAAAAAAGGAAATAGGAGCCAGGTGTGGTGGTGCATGCTTGTAATCCCGATACTTGGGAGGCTGAGACTGAAGGATCCGGGTTGATGGCCAGCCTCAGCTATTTAGTGAAGCCCTCTGCAACTTAGTGTCCCTGTTTCAAAATAAAGAATAAAAAATAGGGCTGGGGGTATAGCTTGGAGGTAAAATGCTCCTGGGTTGAATCCCCAGTACTGCAAAAAACAACAACAATAAAAAAAGGGAAATAGATAAAAATCCATTAACTTAGAGTTTAGTTTATGGCTCTTTATGGGGTAAACATATGAATAATGATATATAATTTGATGCAGTTACAGGTAAAATAAAAATACATTACTTCATTATGCTATGTGTATGTATAAATTATTTTATTATGTTATGTGTTTATATGAATATATAACTATTAATTTCACTATCGTATATAGGGAGGGAGCAGGGGAGGAAAATGGGAGGTATGGGGAAAGAAACAGGCTAAATAATGTTATAGGTATGTACAAATATATCACTCTGAATTTCATTATCATGTGCAGTTACAAATGCACCAATAAAATAATAAAAGTAACCAAAAAACAAAATTATGAAAATTAAAAAGAATATTGTCAAATATTTATTCATATGATAAAATTTTCCAGAAAATAGAGACAGCTAAGGTAAAGAAGATATAATAGATAGTAAGTGAATGTCTTCCCTATATTCAAAACCCTAAAGAATTAATATGCGAAAGAATACTTTTTTAAAAAAATTTTTTTATCAAGTATACTATATGTTTGTGGACAGATAGAGCTCCACTCTACTTATCTCTGTTTTTTATGACTTCCAGAAGTTTATTTTCTATCCCTTCTTATGAGAGATAACACAAAGAAGAAAACTTAAAATAAAAAGTTGAATTGAATACACATAAGTTTTTTTCAATGAATCAATCAAGAGGATAAAAACTGTAAGAATTGATTTTGGGGTTTAATATGAAAAAGAAGTTATGTATTACCAGACCCGACTAAAAATGAAATGTACTGCTGCTTTAGGTTATTGGAGTCTCATTGCTAGAAGAATCTATGCTCCCAACTTCCAGACTGAGCAATGTGTAAGAACATTCATGCATTCTTTCATGTATGGTCAGATTGGATAAGCTCCAGGGCACTCTATCTCCGGGTGTTCCTGATCCTTCACTTTCTCATCAAGATACATTCCATTATAACCAAGTAGCATGCCTTTTTCAGAGAATTTCCATTTGGAACAGTAGTCAGCGTATTAAGGTAAACAGGATGGCATAATGTAATCACTGTACACTGGAGCATGACATATCTAACAGTAACCCTTTAGACAACACAGCCAAAGCAGATGTCTGATAATACAAAGTAGAAAAAAATATAGAGTAAAGTATTTCTACACATTATGGGAAAACTTATTCTGATTTTAAAAAAAACAAAAAACAGAGTACAATTCATGAGTTTTTCCCATCCTTAATGAAAGGCAGATATTATCAATGAAAGTAGAAATCCCTTTAATGTAGGCACAGTTCTGTATAGTCTGAAGTTTTCTTGGTTTGTTTATTCAGGGTATCAGCAATTTTATTCATTTTTCAGGATAATCTAACTGAATTAGATAACAGTTCTGGAAAAAGAGAAAGAAAGAAATGAACAAGCAGGTCTTACACACATAATACTTTATATTAATTGGAAATGAGATATCCTACATATAGAATGAAATACGTATTATTCATTTATTAGTTAACATGAAGATGTATAAACATGTGCATACAAATATATATGCAATAAACATATCCAGATATATGCACACACACATGCATATATCCTACAGTGTATCTGATACTGAAAATTGTGCCTTATTATGACACTAGTCAAGAAACCAACATCAGTGAAAATAATGTGAGTAGAAAGCCCATTTATGGGTCATAAATGCATAAATTAAAGTAGTATCTTGATGTGATAGACAAAATAAGATGTGATTGGGAGTGATTTGTGACATGGAACAGACAGAATTTGAAGTATGATTGTATTATAAGTGAGAAAGAAAGTTCTAGAAGTGGCTTTGACTCATCTGGCTTCACTTAGTGGGAGAAAATGTCAATAATAGATAAAGTTTATCTAAGTTCGTTAATGAGATTTGTGTCATTTTGTTGCCAGCTTTCCCTTACTGTGAAAAAAATATCTGAGCTAAACAACTTTAAGGGAGGAAAGATTTATTTTGACTCATAGTTTCAGCATACGGTCATATGGCTCTGTGTTTCAGGGACTTGTGGTGAGACAAAATGTCATGGCAGGGAGGGTTAGGTGGAGTAGAACTGCACACCTCATCGTGGCCCAAAGCAGAAAGTGAGGAACAGACTATACTTTTTGAACGGCACACTCCTAATGACTTACTTCCTCCAACTAGGCACAATTTCTAAAGTTCCCACCACCTCACAACAGTCCATTAAGTTATGAATCCACAAATGGACTGATCCATTCTTGGGACTAAAGTCATCATGACCCAAGCTTCTCCCAAAGTTCCCCTCTCTGAACAGTGTTACGTTGGGGACTCAGCCTGTAACATATAACCTTTTGGGGGACATTTAAAATCAAAACTCTAGCAGTAACTATAACAAATACCTGAAATAATCAACTTATAAAGAGAAAAGGCTTATTTGACTCCTAGTGTTGGAGGTTTCAGTCTATGATTGGTGGGCCCACTTGCTTTGGGGATCATAGTGAGGCAATGTATCACAGCAGTGGTCCATTGCAGAGAAAAAAAAATCCCTTCCCTAATTGATGGGCAGTAAAGAAAGAGAAAGAAGAAGGGACCCAGGTCCTTCCATCCTTTCCAAGGTTGCATTCCCAATGACCTAAAGACCTTTCACTAGGCCCTACCTCTTAAAGTTCTACCACTTCCCAGTAGTTTCAAACTATGATGGAGCATTCAATACATGGGCCTTCGGGAGACACTTAAGATCCAAAGTATGACATTAAGGAAAGAAAAGAGGGGCTACTCTTTGGTTGCCAGGATTGCTACTCTAGAGTTAAAAAAAAGTATTCTTGAAGTGAATGCACAGGAAAGGCTAATATTAAGGAGGATTATGGAAAAGAATACCAGCCCTTGTAATGAGGGTATCTGTCTCATGATCACTCCTCTATCAGTCAAGAGACTAAGATGGGTTTTAAGAGCAAGTGACTCCCAAATCTCAATGCTTAAAATAGCAAACACATGTTTTTGACTCATGCACCTTGTCCAATGTAAGTTGGCAGTGGTGGGGATACAGGCTTTTCTCACTGAGCTACTGAGAAACCTGGGCTTACCAATCAGCCACCATCTCAAACATTGACTGTCAACATACTGATTGAATCAGGACTAGAATGTCTCACTTTAGTAACTGAATGTAGTCCCTTGTCAGCTAACAATCTCTTAACCAGAAATATTCATATAGTCACAGTACCTTCAGAAGCACTGACTATTCTGCCCTCTGCCCATAAAGAAGAGGGTCAGAAATATACAGAAAACAGAGATCACCACAAGCTCCATGCTTCACTTTTGCAAGCACTCCATTTTCACGTATAAATAAAACTCTCCTTTCATTTGTGTTGCAGTTTTTGTGTGGCAAGCGCTGATTCCCCAAATGAAAGGAATCGGTTTTTCTTTGTTAACATGTATATTTAGCAACAGAATAGAAGACAGCTCTGCTAGGACAGTCGTCTTTATTTCCTATTCTAGCCAGAGCCCGATCTAATTATCAATGATATTAGCAGAACCCAAAAGCAAAAGACCAAAGCTTTCATAATCATACCCAGCTAATCCCTTGATTTCCACTGATGCTCATCATCAATCCGCACAATGACATGCGTTTAGGAAGAAAAGAGAAATCTAGTCTTTATCCCTCAGAGCCAGCACTGCAGCACTCCCTCAGCCCCAGAAATAATCTCCTCTTCTGATGAATGTCTTTCTCTGGGGCTAGCCATTCGATGTAGGAGGATAACCCAGGATTGAGAGTTAAAAGGGTCTGAATCTCATTCCTGGCTGTATCACTTTCTAGCTATGGAATGTAGAGGAAAAATGGCTTACTTCTCTGTGTCTTCATTTCCTCTGTGCAAAACCAGAATAATAAAAATGCTTCTGCAATACGATTTCATATGGTTCCTTCCCCTCCAACCCCCGCAACACTGCAGCTTTACTCTCATTACATTTTTAGCTTTATGAGAGTAATTTGGATGTATGTATACAGGAAATTGTGTTATCAAAAAACAAGGTCTGCTTACTACTTAGCACTTGGAAATCCTGTATCACATACCTTATCAAATGGGAATCCATTTTACAGAGGAAGAAACTGGGGCTCTGAAAGAGGTTCATAATACCTGCTCCTGTCTACCTCATATAATGGTTGAGATGATGATGTTCCACAATATAAACCCTGTGTAAATAGTAATGCAGTGTTTTTATATAAATAATAACCCCCTTGAAGGCAAAATCCGTGTCTGTTTTATCTTCTCATCTTCAAAGTGTCTAAAGCAAGGCATGGCAATGATAGAAGCTCAAGAAGTGCTGGTTACCAGCCAGGCATGGTGACACATGCCTGTAATCTAGCACTGGGAGCCTGAAACAGGAGAGTCACTAGTTCCAGGACAGCCTCAGCAACTTAGCAAAACTCTCAGCAATCTAGCAAAATGCTGCCTCAAACAAACAAACAAACAAACAAAAACATAAAAATGGCTGGGGGTATAGCTCAGAGGTACACTATCCCTGGGTTCAATCTCCAGTTCCACAAAAGTAAAGGAATAGAGGAATAAATATAAGAATAAATAAATAAATAAAAATAACGCTGAGATTATAGCTTGGAGGTAGAATATCCCTGGGTTCAATCTTCAGTAACACATGCACATATGCATACACACACACACACACACACACACACACACACACACAGTGTTTGCTATGATGTTTTAACCATTTGCACACTTACAGGGGCTGTGGTGATTAAGTGTGACTACTGACCATAGGAGTCTGTACTCACATGCATAATTGTTCTCAAATTCTGGGTTTTTTTTTTTTTCCTCTAAAATGTAAGGTTTCTTGAAACACTAGAGCCCGATTGCAGATTTAGAAAAATAACTAATATCATGTATATAAAGTGCTTTGTACAGTTCATGGCACAGTTGGACCACAGCAATGGTAGGACTCATCTGTTATGCGGTTATCTCATACTTATCTAAGATATGTAAAAGGATTAATATTGGCATTAAAACAAGGCATTCATTCACAGCATCACAGTCACACAATGTACTTGAATTGGTAATGATATCGTTTCTTCCTGAATCAGATTATGTATAGTCTTATATTTGCTATGCGAGTTGATAGGCTTTATATATTTCACTCAGCTGGATGAATAATATTAATACAGATTAAAGAAGCTACTATCTGAACCACTTAACTTATATCACCCCTAAAACCTCAACCAGGAAAAGAGAGAAAGCCTCACCTTGGGGGCATCCACTTAGCACAGGAATTACCTGTGCAAATCCACTCCATGGAAAGCAATTCCATACTAACTTATCTCAGGCTCTCCTACAATCTTTACCACCTACACTCATCCTAGGGATTTCACCCATTTCAATGAAACCTCCTCCTTTTGAGGGAGAGGGATAAATAGAACCATTACAGATATTTCTGCTCATGTTTGTGCCTGGGAGAAGGCACTACACTGAAACTATCTATCCAAAATCCAAACTACAGTTTTCTAGGCTGGTTATCAGCAATGATACTTATTTTCATTTGGCCATTGTTTCTTTGCCCATTACTCTGGTTGGTTGGCAATGAAAAGCACAACTAATGTGTTAAGCATCATAGTGCAAAGACGTAAGTGTCAGGTCATGAGAACTGATGAGTAAGTGAAATCACCTTTTCAGGCTCTAGGGATTTATGAAAATTTCCATGGAACACCCTCTCCATTTGTATCCAGGAGAGAGTACATTGACAAGAAACCCAAGATTCAAGTGGTGTAGTGATTCTGGAATCAGTGGGTGCCACTGTCACTCTGAGTTTGCCCATTACTACTTTGAGAACATTACCTGACCTCTGGAAGTATTAAGGTATAGCCTAGCCTTGTAAAGGGCAGTGATTTTTGTCTGGCTTATTTATTAATGACTCCTCCCAAACCTTGCCCTGTTCCTGAATTATAATAACGCAGATTAGAAATAATAAATGATTAGAAATAATAAATAATGCAGATTAGAAATAATAAATGATTAGAATAATAAATGATTAAATGTGTCATCTTATCCCAAGATCCACCATATAGAGCAGTAGATATTTCTTCCTTATTGGAAATAATAACAGCAAAATATGAGGTGTAAGGAGCATATAAAAGAAAAGTAATCAAGTGTCATGTGTCACACCAAGAATGTGTGACCTTAGCAGATTTTCTTATCAGGATGTTCAACATGAACATCATTATAAATCAAAGTTTTCATCATCTCTCCATTAGCTCCCAGCAGGAACTAGTTTCAAAAAGTATGAGCTCCATCCAGGTCCTATAGAATAAGCCAATTACCCTTTCTGCTTTGTGGTCCATTTTCTGCATCTCTGAATCTAGAACATTCCCATCTTCTCTTGCTTCCAGTCCACAACAGAGTGTAAGTCACAACTCTTAGTCAAAAACATTATGTTTTATAAAAAAATTCCTATTCTTGCTTCATAGTTTCACCATTTCTAAAAAAGCAAAATTCAAAGTAATAGGAAAAACAGTACATTAATTAAATAGTCATATGTAATGTGAGTCACTAATCACATACATCTGCTTGCTACGTGAACCTCCATCCTGATTCTACCAAGGTCTTCTTGATTAGATGCTCAGTGATTGTCAGGTGCTATACCTCTTGTCTTGAGATGCTCAACTTAAGGAATACAATACAAAGTGATTGTAAAGGAGCTAAAATTTTTACAAATGATTTCATTAAATTTATGAGAGCAATCATGGAGGGAGAAGGGCCCTATTCCAAAGTATAAAGCCATTGAAGAATGAAAAAGTGGCACAAGTCACTTAACAATTGAACAAGAGACAAACTACAGAGATAACCATAAACTATTTCAAAGGAGAATAATTTGACTACCCAAAGATTAAGAAAGGACCTTGAGAAAATGAACAGAACATAATTTTTTTTAAACAGACCTTCTTCAAGGTCATGGTATGAAAGTCAGTTGGGAAAAGAATGTTCTTTTATCTTGATTTTATATGTTTTTAACAAAAACTATTCACCCCCCTCTGAAACAATGCAATCTATTTGATCCTGTCTTTGTTCACTCTAATAATTAGATCATAGTTACGTTTATAACTTATTTTTAAAAATGAACTTATTTATAGAATTGTTATTTTTATTTAGCATGCATTTTCTCAAACTTACTTTTCTTCCATTCTCCAAACTATACTGCCATTTGTGTGAATCCACTTTAAGTGGCCTTGGGTCAGTATGAATCATCATGAAATAATGAGGCCTTCCGCTCCAGTCCCCCTGAGGCTGCACCCAGACCTCTTCTGCATATTTCCATTCCTATAAACCTTGGGCCACTACATTACATCTGCTCACAGACTTTGCATAATCACCTTTCTACTCAGGCACACAATGTCCTAACAAATAATTCCAGACTTTTACTATAGATGCTTCTCTTAGCATCTGAAACTGGACACCGAAACCAGCCATCTTTCTTTTTTTTTTTTTTTTTTGCGGTACTGGGGATTGAACTCAGGGGCATTCTACCTCCGAGCTATACCCCCAGCCCTATTTTTTATTCTTTATTTTGAAACCGAGTCTCACTAAGTTGCGGAGTGCCTCACTAGGTAGCTGAGGCTGGCCGCAAACCCGGATCCTCAGGTCTCAGCTTCCCGAATGCTGGGATTACAAGTGTGCACCATGTACATAACATATTTACATACACTGGATGTATATGTAGATATATGAACATACACAAATGTTTCTATGAGCAAAATATCCATGTCATTGTTATTTTTACGCATTTAAAAATGCATGCCTGGAGCCAGGTGTGGTGCCTCACACTTGTAA
Organism: Graphiurus murinus; assembly: GCA_004027655.1. Taxonomy (NCBI): domain Eukaryota; kingdom Metazoa; phylum Chordata; class Mammalia; order Rodentia; family Gliridae; genus Graphiurus; species Graphiurus murinus. The sequence continues at coordinate 13,931 of PVLC010015039.1, forward strand.
TCCCAGCATTTGGGAGGCTGAGACCTGAGGATCCGGTTCTCGGCCAGTCTCAGCTACCTAGTGAGACACTCTGCCACTTAGTGAGATCCTGTTTCAAAATAAAGAATAAAATATAGGGCTGGGGGTGTAGCTCGGAGGTAGAATGCCCCTGAGTTCAATCCCCAGTACCGCAAAGAAAAAAAAAAATTGCCTGTGGATATGTGAAAATATTGCAGAATACACATTAAATGAATATAGTCAAAGTGGCCCCAATGTTAAGCTCCCCAAATCCTGGGCTCTAACAAGATTAAATGACAATAGAGAAACTATGGGAATGTGTGAAGTTACCAGAGTTGTCAAACAAAAAAAAAAGTGTTGCGGCAGAGAGATCTTGCTCTGTTATGCTCTCTTGCATAACAAACAAGCAGAACATTCATCAAATTAAAATCATGTTCAAGTGAAATCCTATTTGTATGACAAACACTAGAGCATCAGTCAGAACAAACATACCTATTAAAGATTTGGTGAAAATTCTGCAAACAGAAAGAGCAGCAGAGGGAAACGAGTTCCAAATTTAGGGTAAAAAAGGGAATGTCAGAGGCACAGGACTTCTGAATAAAATGTACCTTATCTATAAGTTTCAGCAAAATGCATTTAAAACAGGATGCTTTGGGTTTGGTTTTGTTAATCTTTGTAAAATGAGAACAAAGTTCAACCTAAAAGAAAGAGAGTAAGAAAGGAAGGAAGGAGAAAGAGAGAAGGGAGAAGTTCTTTAGTAAAAGAGAGACAGAGGAGCAAAAGAGGTTGGGGTGGGGAGGAAGAGAGAGAACAAGAAAATGAGTATCTTTCTTCCCTGAAAGGGAATGTAGGCACAGGTCTAAGGGAGATAATCATCCAGCCAGCAGCCAGCAGCTAAAGGATTGGCAGGCAGCAGGAAGCAGGTGTGCTTGGCTGTAAAACAAGCACAGCCGGCCAAGCCCTGGCATCTTCCCAGAAGCAAAGGCACCATGCAGACATATGGGGAGGGTGATAAAGGGGAAGCAAGCTGATGGGGAGATAGGTGGCCAGAATCAGCATCCTAAGCAGAATCCAGTTATCTCACACGTCCTGCAGGGGAGGGGGACTCCATCTCTCACCTACTAGGAGCTTTCGAAAGGCACTCAATAACTCATCCATGCTTTTTTTTTTTTTTTTTTTTGGCCCAGTTCTAGAGAATCAGTTTATCGTCACAGAGAATGTGCGCTATGGATCCAAGCAGTTGCAACCCACCCTCATCATCCCTGCGACCTTTGCTATCTTCTTGAGCCTCAATGTCGTCATCTAAAAGTGAAGACGAGAGTAGAATTTTATGAGGACTCTATATATGCGCATGCTCGGTGATGAATAAAAGGTGGCCTGCTCCCCTTAAGTTGTGTTTCAGCAGGGCCTGTTTTTCATTCCCCATTCAGATAGGGTCATGGCCACCAAATCTAAGTGTCTCCTTATTTTATAAAAAAGACCTCCAATGTTCTTTTCCATTGTCTTTAATTATAAAATACCACAGTGATTGAGATTGGAAGGAAGTCTGAAATGAAGAATTATACAAGGTCCCCACACTGGTAGCCAAGAAAATAGGGCACTGTCCTGTCTTCTCCCCTGGGTCCTGACACAACCTCAGCCAGTTCAAGCTTCTGGAACCAGTTATCATAGGTGGGAAGGGTTATAAACAACAGAAATTTACTTCTCCCAGGTCTGGAGACTAGAAGTCTGAGACCAGGTTGTCAGCATGCTGGGTTCTGGGAGAGACCTCTTTGATCGCAGAGGACTGACTTCCTGCTTGTGTTCACATGGCAAAAAGAGAGCAAGCTAGTTCTCAGACCTCTTCCTATTTTTTAATTTCTTTTCTTCTTTTTGGTTTCTCTCTTTTTTTTTTCCAAAGTTTTTTATGATAAGATCTTTTATTGGTGCATTATGGTTATATGTAATGAGATTTGCCGCCACAAATCTTTATATGCACATATGCTAATTAATTCAATTTTATTCTCCAAGACCTCCCTATTACCTCTACTCCTCCTGTCCCATGGTCCCTTCTCTCTACTGCACTGATTTCTATTTGCATAAGATTCCCCACTTTCTTTCCTTTTTCCTCTCTGGCTTCCCCATATAAGATAAAACATATGACCATGGACTTTCTGAGTTTGGCTTATTTTGCTTAACATTATAGGTAAAAACATGACATACATACATATATATGTCGTTGTATTCAGCCATAAAGAACAAAATTACATCTGTGCTTCTCTCTTGCAAAGACAAATCCCATACACTGTAGAGAACTTGCATATATGAAAACTGTGATAACAATTGACACCAACTGGGCTTGAATTTGCATCCGGCTCCCTACACTGTGTTCATTAATTTCAGTAAAACAATCATACTTTTCCATTGTTCCCAATCTGTGAATTTTGTATTATTAGATCTATGAAGTTTTTTTATCCTATGAGCATTTAGTACATTAATTCACATCTCATATGCCAGTACCATGAGATGTGAGGATGAGGGATGATCTATTAACTATTATGATTGTCCTATATCAACTTCCAGAGTAATTCTATGAGACTTTTTTTTTTGCTTCTCTGGAATAAAACTCCCAGTATTTTCATTATTCTAAATGTTGCGTGAGTTATATAGGCTTTTGTCCTCTACATTGGAGTGGCTGGGCCTGTCTGAGTATGTTTCACTAGTTGAGTTGGTTCTTGCTGCCTCATGGCCCTTCTCTTGGCATCTTATATGCACTGACTCAGCAAAACACTCAAATCTGTAATTCTCCCCTCTGTCCTGCCCACGGTGTCTGCCAGCCTTAGGAACAGCTCTCTCTCTATTTACACAGAAATGCATCACTCTCTCTTTTTAAAAAGTTCCCTTTTAGCCGGGTATGGTGGTGCATGCTTGTAATCCCAGCATTTGGAAGGCTGAGACAGGAGGATCCAGGTTCGCGGCCAGCCTCAGCTACCTAGTGAGGCACTCCGCAACTTAGTGAGACCCTCTTTCAAAATAAAGAATAAAAAATAGGGCTGGGGGTGTAGCTCGGAGTTAGAATGCCCCTGAGTTCAATCCCCAGTACCGCAAAAAAAGAAAAAAAAAGTTCCCTTTTATCCGAATTAACAGCCTAATTGCCCTAGTTCACCACTTCCAAAGTGACTCCAGTAAGCAGAAACCAGAACACTTGGAAACTGCCTCCAGGCCTCACTGCACGAGGCTCCCCTGCAAACCTCAGCCACCACATGTTTTCTTAACAACCTTCAGTTGCGCAGAGAATGCATAATTCATCACCTACCTGTTTCCACTAATCCTACTTCCCTACAACAAATATTAACTCAACTTATCTGGTAAAATAAGCCCAAATCAAGTCTCTTATCAAATTAACTCAGAAGCAGAATGGAAGGTGGAGAATTATCTTTCTTGGGAAAGCAGATCTCTTCCTTTACCCTGTAGTTCCATTTAATCCAGTTCAAAACAAAACAGCAATGACCAAAAAACTTTCTATATGCAGGGAGCAGCAAGGCTACAGAAGAAAAAACATTGATTTCAGTTCTGAAGGCCTGACAGCAGAAGACCTGGATTCAAATTCCATCATCTTTCTCCTCCTCCTCCTCTCCTCCCTGTTTTTTTTTTTTTTTTTTTTTTTTTTTTTTTTTTTTTTTTTTTTTTTTTTTTTTTTTTTTTTTTTTTTTTTTTTTTTTTTTTGTGGTCCTGGGGATTGAACTCAGGGGCATTCTACCTCCAAGTTATTCCCCCAGCCCTATTTTTTATTCTTTATTTTGAAACCGAGTCTCACTAAGTTGCGGAGTGCCTCACTAGGTAGCTGAGGCTGGCCGAGAACCCGGATCCTCCGGTCTCAGCCTCCCGAATGCTGGGATTACAAGCGTGCGCCACCACGCCCGGCTCCTCCTCCTCCCTCTTAATGCAGTCCTGGGGCTTGAACATAGGGCTTTGCACATGTTGGGAAAATGCTATGCCACTGAGCTACATCCTCAGGCCTCCATCTTTACTCCTGACCAGCTATGAACACCAAGAAAATCATTCTGAGGCTCAGCTGAGGCGGATAATAGCATCATTACTAGAACCCTTCAATATACCTCCCTGACACACACACACACACACACACACACACACACACACACACCTGGCATTAAAGGCTTCCTGAGTTTGTCCTCCACAGATATAATAGTGAGTATCCGCTAGAATATTAGAAAAAGAATTCTTGAGTCCCATATGCCTGCATGGATCATGGGATTAGCTGTTGAATATCTCTACCTCAACTCAAGGAGGAAGTTGTTAGCCTAAAAGTGAATAAGCCCCATGGACCATGAAGATATCTTTCCCAATCCAATTTTATTTTGGCCCACTCCAGTCATAGTACTGAAGCAGCACACTTGCTTGCTGCAAACACAGGAAACTGGAGGAGCAACCCTAGGAATGTCACTTGCACCTTAAATTAAGAGGCGTGTGTTCCCAAAGGACCATTCTTGTGACCTCACCTTTTTACTTGAATTTTGGAATGCTGTAGTGCTTGGAAGTTTCCCTTCTTCTGGATTGGGCCACCTGGATCATCACAGCACCAGGAATGTTATGTTGAGCAACAAAAACTTGACCCATTATCCAGCATTGGTAGATGAGGAGAGAACCAAGCTTGCACACATGGCACATGGGAAATAATTGCATTTTTGTCCTTCTAACCCATAACCACAAATGCAACTTAAAAACATTTTGAGACACAGGTGTGCAGGAGTTCCTATGTTGGGTTTTATCTTAATAAATGTCACTACATAGATAATGGATCCTCTTGAATATGTCCTGATAGTGCCAGGGATCACCACCATTATTAAGCACTGCAATAGTTGCTAAAAGGGGTACAAAGATTAAAGTTCCATGACCCTCTGCACTTGGTGAATGTGAACCCAGTGAGATCTGGTAATAGGCTTTCCAGCAAGAAAAATTCACTGAGAGTTGTGCAAGCAGAATGATGCAGACTTAAAAATGCAAATGTTTAGGAAAATGCCTATGCTATTAAAAGAAAATCAAAACCAAATGGGGCAATTATGAGGAAGATGTTACAAATGCCTTAGAAATCTTTAAGGAAAGTCTTTTTTTTTTTCTTTGCCCTCTGCAGGGACCTACCAATGCACTCTCAGGAAAGCATCATTAAACCTGCATGGGCCTAATGAGGTAACTCCACATCATCCAGTTATTAAACAAACAAAAAGGTCTGCTCTGATTTCCCAGAGAGCTCTCTGATCAACACACCTTCTCTCAAGTTCAAATGAAGGAATTAAGTATTACAACTTCTTGCACCAACTTATATTCCAATGTTTAATTGAGTTGGGGACAGAAGAAATAAGATGTGTGATATACTAATGATTCATTTCTCTCATTAGCAATAGCATCTACCCACTAATGATGCTGTTTTTTTTTTCAGAAAGACAGTATGAACTAGAAATGTGCTTCATTGTTCTAAGCACTTTGAGGATAAAACTATATAATAGAAAATAAAACGATCAGAAAAAAGACAAAACCACATAGGAGGCTATTGAATTATATTTTATCCCTTTTTGTCATTCACTGTTAATTTTTGTTATATCAATATGTTATTTTTAAAATTCATTCCCCAAATTTTCTTGACATAAGTAATCAGACAATATGTGTGTGGCCAATCAGATTTTTAAATTGATAATACTAGTGTGTGGAGGTTTGCTCCCAGCAACTCTCTAGTGAACAAGAAACAAAAGAAGTTAAGGGCACGTGAAGGTTTTATCCAAGACTGATTTCCTAAAGTTGAGAAGTTCTTACAGTGCTTCAGTTGCACAATGTAACTTCTGAAGAATTAAACATGAAAACTTCTAGATATGATGAATGCAGCCACACCTCATGTCCTTTCCCTTGTCCTGCTCCTTTCTAGAGGGAAAGGAACTATTCCTTCTTGGGCCTTGCCAGGACTGCAGATTTCTAACTGGGCTGGAAGTCTCTCTGCCTGCACACTGAGACTCCAAGTGCCCTGATCACACAGAAAATGATTGTGGCTTCTCTCAAATCTAAATGCACAAAACCAAATTCTCCTGCAAATAACCCAGCAAAAAACTTTTCTACTTTAATTCTACCTGCACAATTCATGCATTGAAGTCACTTTTTTCCCATTTATTCTTTGGTTACAGACATCTTTGGTGGACCGTATGTGTCCTACAAGTCTCTGTCTGGCTTTCTGTTGATGGAATGATCCATTCTTAAACATTCTAGGTGATTATGGAGGGAAGGTCACAAAGATTAAAATATGACCCCAAGGCAAACAGGCCCTTGAAAAACCCTTAATAGTTAAAGGTTTTAATTTAGTCCAAATACTTAATCAAGGTGTACATGGAGGGAAAGGGACATTCTACACAATGTGGCTCAGAGAAGACTGAGATCAGACTGTTGTGCTGAAATCAGCTCACATCTGCAAGTAGGAACAAACTGAATGCACCTCTCTCCCATCCCTGCTCAAGGGCTTCTTGATGATAACTTGAAATTGGCTGTATGAAAGCACGTATACCATGAGAATGATCTATCACTACAAATCAGAGTGTTTTGTATTGTCCCAGAGAGTCCACTGCTAAACTTTTATGCTTGAAGGCCTGAGGAAGGTCAGTCACTTAAAGAGCTATCCAGCTGGAAAAGGCCTTAAATGAAAGGCCTCTTGTTTCTGAGATTTCTCAAGAAGTGCCATCAGGAAAGGAAGATCCATCCTGTGCCTGTTTTACTTTCAGTGTGTTGAAGGAACTCCGAGTAACGCTAGCCAATTACCTCATGTCCTTGCTTTGTGTGGTACACAATTTTCAAAGTAGTTAGAGTACTTTAGCTACATAACTTCTTATACCTTTGCTGTGTTATTGCCAGGCCTGTCTAGTTCTGGAATCATTCTTTGAATAGAGCAGTGTAAATTTTCCTTTTCTCCTGTGTTACCCCCAGCCTCTAACTTTCTTCCCTTCCAAGCACAGTCCCCCCAAAGTGTGTTTGTCTTCTGCCTCCACTTACCCAAGTTCCTTTGCTCCTTGTTCCCCACAGTGGGCTCAAAGTGTTCTAACTTCAGTTGGCAATGTCTGTCATTCCTCAGGGCCATGCTGTTCTGTCTTCTCTCTCTTCTTTAAGAGTCATTTTCCAAAAATTCCTCCCTGGACCAGCATACCTTCCCTAAGTACATTCCACTGCTGACATTTCTGATTGGTCTTCTCTGTCTTCTCAGTTGGATTGTTTTCTACCCTTAGTTCCTAAACATAGCGTTTTTCCAGGAGTCTGAGATGGGCATCTGCCACTGGGACCACACAGTCGTTAAAGCTACTTTTATAGAGGTTGACCCTTTTATTTGCAAATGTGATATTTCTTATAGTATGATATAAATGCCTAAAGAGTAAGGAGAGCAGGCCTTGTTGGATTCCAGATTCTGTACAGATCTGTTTCAACTAAGATATGTAGAGGGGATAGTGAATCCCATAGCTGACCCCTCCAATGTCCTCAGTTATCTTACAAGACATGAAGCAGTGGTTCTCAAATGAGGATGACTTATCCCACAAAGGACATATGACAAAAATTCTAAGAGTTTTTTATTTTATTCTTCCCAGTAGTAGTAATTTATTTCATAATGCTAGTGGCTTCTAGTAGTTAGACATGGATTCTGCTAAATGCCCCATAATCTCAGAGCAGTCCCTGCAATAAAGAATGATCTATACCAACTCCAATGTGATGAAGTCAAGAAATCCAGGCTTCAAATGACTGTCTTAGTTAAGTCTCCCACAGCAGTTCAGTAGCTATTGAGAATAAAACTTGGATTATGGCTAAGTAGTACTTACAGAGACACTTGCTCCAGAGCCATAAAAACAAGAGTTTTTTGTAAATATCTTTAGTCTCACTTGTTTAACCACCTAATGCCTCGGTATCATAAAGTCTCCTGAACTTGTAGACAGGGAAGTTCCCTGTATGATCTTGATTTTGACCCTCAGTTCTAAGTCTACAGCAGAGTCCCTGATTTCATCTTCCTAACATGCAACAGACAAATCGTAGCATCAGGATTGTCTGTGTGTGAGTCTTGGGAATATACATCTTTAGTGCACATCAAACATATCATGAGCTTACTCACACTTCACCATGACTAATGTAGGCATAGTATAAGTTAGTGATTGAAAATGAAAAGACAAAAGGTTGAAGGGCAGTTATGCTGCTGGCTGCTGGAGTGACTTAGAGTCTTTGTTTTGCCTCATTCAGTTTTCTGGTCTGTAAAATGAGAATTTGAGTAACATATACCTCATGGAGTTCTGAAAACTAAATGAGCCAGGCAAGTAAAGTATTTAGCAAACTGTCCAGTGACTAGTAACCATTAGGAGATCAGAGGCATGGTTAGTAAACCAACTTTAGGTTCTTTAAGATTGGGGAAAAAAAAGGAGATGGAAACCAGAAAATTATTTTTATGTTTTGGATTTAGGACATATCAGCAAATCTAATAACCCACTTTCTCTATGTACTCCATCAATGTTTTATGAGTTGAATTAAAATAGACTAATTTGAGTAGAGTATACATTTGTTCCATCATTTGTAACTGAGCAATAATCAAATAGAACAATACAATGCTAGAAAGCAATAAGCCGTGGGTCTTTAAAGCAGTGAGGAAAATAAAAATGAGAATGCAGTTCACAGAACAAAAGGTCTTGCTTTGAGGCAAATCTTGGATATCAGCTCTTTCTACATTAGCTGTGTCTCAGGAGTCCAAAGCATCTTGCTAATCTGATGACTCTCCATCACATTCCAGTATTATCATTCCAGTTTTTTGAAACCTGAGCAAACTGAACCATGGAAAAAATGGAGTGAACTACTCAAGGTCACATGGAAGTCAAGCCAAGAATAGAACAGATGTCTGCTGGTTTCCCGTTCAGCTCTGACCCTTCCCAGTACACCTTATTCAAAGCAGTCTGGCGAGCAGTGGTTAATGGCTTTGATATTCTTGAACCATTAACTTTTTTTTCCTGAGTAATACTCTTGGAAAACTTGCTTATTATCCAGAGTGAGACATATTTCTGCAAATAGAATATCAGGATAATGTTAATTGTTAATCTAAAAGAAGAGTCAGTCTAAAACCCGTGGGTGGATTTTAGCCTAAAAATGTGGATTTTCACACTGTAATGAAAGAGGAATGCTTTGTATCACTATCACAAATCTTGGAAGATAGAAAAGTTGAATGAACAATGTTGAATATCAAGGAAAGAGTTTTACAAATCTTGGAAGAAATCTGGGTTCAGAATAAGAGCAGGCTGTTAGCAATGAGCTTGAATTTCTGCCAGGAAATGCAATTCTCCTTGGCGCTCTGCCCTGACCTCACAATCCTGGGCATTGGCTTCCATTTCATACTACAGTCAACTCATTTCCTCCAGCCCAATCGATGGCTTTCTAATAGCTGAGCATCCTGCTCCGAATCACTTGCAAACCACTAAGATACACTTTCACTGTTTATTTTCTGACTTGAGACAAGAAGAGCAAGGTCAGTTGATTCTTTCAATGATTGCTCTTAAAATAAAAACTTTCACTGCAGTCTTTTGAACTTCTGAAAACCAATGTCCAATAACACAGCCATTTCAGCAAATTTAGTTGCTCATGATTCCACAGTTTTTTCCATAACTTTATCATTTATATATCTATATTTGTATCTATGTATAAATGTATTTGTTAGTAATTATTTAATGGGTATATGCGTTTACATCTACCGTCAGTGGTACTTTGTTCTATAGATGCACTTAATGAACACTTAAAAGGAAAATGAGTAAATAAAGATAGTAAATGATTTTTTTTTATAATTAAGAGCTTCCTTTTCATGACAGAACACTCATCTTTTAATCAGAATAACTATGTATTGATCATATGATGATAAAAATTCACTGTCCAGGAGCTGTAGAAGTCAAGATTGAATAGGTTTATAAGTTAGGCAGAAAATATAGTCTTGATATTGTATGATAGTGTGCACAAAAGAATGGAGAAAAGTAAAAGCACAATATGAAAGTTTTAGTGTAAAATTGTTGTGAGCAATAATCTCACTACCCATATTCTCCTTGACAGTCTATATTCTCTTAAGATGCTGAACCATTACCACCAACCACCACCATCACCACCACCACCACCACCATCATCATCACTATCATTACCAGCTAATGACTTCAAGTCAGAGAAGTACCCCTCAATCAGTCAAGAAATGGAGGCACAAATATTATTACCAATTATTGCTATCAGGAACCCATGCTCCTTTTGGGTCTACTTGAGACTGCTTAAGATCAAGACAAATTTGTTTACTTTTTCAGGACTCAAAATACATAAAATATGTGGCAGAGGATTTGGATACTCCACACTCAGATTGGCTTAGTCATCATGGACCTTGTTTGAATGTGATGAATCAGCAGATGTGGATAGATTAAAACTTTGCTGACCAACCATCTTCAAGGAGGTGGAAAGGTATGTGCACTAATGACCAGCTTGTCTCTCTATCTTTAATCTATGTTATCATTCAATTAAATGCTCTTCTAAACGAAAAATTATATTTTCAGATGCTGGCCCTTTTGAAAAGCAACTGGAATAATCAGATTTTTTTTTTCCTAAAATTCAAATTCTATTTCAACTGTTAGTTGCTTGTTGCTAAGGAACCATTATAGGCCAATTATCATTAAAAACAGCCTCTGAAATTAGGTATCTGATGGAATAGGATTGTTTTCTCTCTCTCTTTTTTAAAGGCAGATGCTTGAACAAACCCTTTTCTAGTTAGAAAAGTCTATTTGTGTTCAGGTGACTTTCCCTTTTATCTTCGTTTCTTGGGAAATATAACAAGGGACAGATTTTTTAAATCATGGAGAAGAGAAAGTCATATATGATTGATAAGCTCTCATGTCAGATCGTATCCATAGACCATAGACTTTTTTTTCTGTGCTAGAGATTGAACCCAAGGGCATTCTATCTTCTAGCTATAGCCCAAGCCCTTTTTAAATTTTTCAGTTGAAACAGAGTCTCACTAAGTTGCTAAGAGTCTTGCTAAACTGCTGAGTCTGGCCTCACATCTGTGATCTTCCTGTCTCAGCCTCCAAGTAGTGGGATTACAGGCATGTACCACCATGCCCACTCTCATAGACACTTGAAGGTCATGATGCAGGAAGTTATATTTAAACTTAGAAAATGGCTTAAAAAGTCTTTTTTCCTTCACCTTTTAAAAAAATAGGAGTATAATTATATGTAGTAAAATATAGATTTTTCTGTGTATATTAACAAGCTTTATCAAACATATACATTTATGCCACTCTTCTGCCAATTAATGATATAGAATATTTTCAACATCCCAGGAGAAAGATTCCATTTAGTACTTACCACTTTTTCTAGTCAATTCTTACTCCCTAGAGAAAACTCCTGCTCTAATATCTGTCACCGTATTGTTATTCTTTTTCTGGAACTTCATATAAATGCAATCATACACTATATTATCAGGTCTTCTGGCTTCTTTTGTACAAACATAAGGTTTTATAAGGTTCTCCCAAGTTATGTTTATCACTAGTATGTGACTTTTTCCTACTAAGGAAAAATAGTCCACTGAATGAATATGCCATACTTTTGTGTCCTTAACCTCTTGGTGAACATTAACTTTGCTTTTATGTATTATGAATGAAGCTGTTATGAATGTTTTTTTAATATATCTGTTTGTGGGCAGGTGTTTTTACTTCAATTTTAGAACCATTAGTCATAGATAGGTGTTCACTCCAGTGACTTCCTTTAGAAGAGGTTTAAATGGCTTATGTACCAATAAACTCGCTATAATTTTAAAATGTCATATATAAAAACATGTATATAGTGCCCCTTCTCTACCAAGCATCATAGCTTGACCTAGCCTACCTAAAATGTACAAAAATTTACATTAGCTAGAGAAGTCAGACAAAATCATCTGGCACAAAACATGTTTTATGATAAGGTGTTGAACAGTTCATGTAACTCTTGAATGCAGCAAACTGTAGGGTGTCAGGTTCTTCCCCTAAGGTCTGCACCTCCCAGGAGTGGCCCAGGACCGAGACTAATGAACAGCATATCTCTAGCCTGGGAAACAATCAAATTCAAAATTCAGTGTAAGGATTTCAAGGAATGATTTCATTTCCACATCAGCCTGAAGTTGAAAACTTTTAAGTCAAACCACTGGAAGCTAGAAATGGTCTATAATAAACTCAAAGCCCTTCTTCCTTTGATTACTTTTTGAATAATTAGTATCTCCTTTTAACATCTCAATACTCTGCAGCAAGTGAGGACCATAGTGGTGATATCACTGGTTAGACTGAAAAGTGACTTGGAATTTTCATATCCCCCAGGTGGGATTCCTGGCAGTGGCTCTAAACTCCATAAATTACCACTTTGCATATGTCTTCCAGATAAAAGAATCCAGGCTGGGCTGGGTGTGGTGGCAGATGTCTGTAATTCCAGTACTTGGGAGACTGAGACAGGAAAATTCCAGGATAGAAGCCAGCTTCAGCAACTTAGATAGACCCTCAGCAATTTAGCCATTTTTTAAAAAGGCTGGGGGTTATCTTAGAGGTAGAATTCCCCTGAGTTCAAGCTCTAGTATCCAAAACTAAAAACAAAAATAATCCAGATTTCAACATTCCACTCCTGGAAGGAAAAGAATCTAGGTTTGTCCTCCTTTCCCTGTTGGGTGCCAATATTTGAGAGTATATCTAATGAGTTAGGATGATCAGGAAAGAGGGTTACAGCAATAAAGAACACCAAAGACAGGAGCTCATTATGGGGCAAGGAGTGGTATGGCCAAACTAACAAGATCCACATGAAATAGAAGGCAAATCACATATATAATTTAAAATGTCTAGTAGTTGCATTTTAAAGGTGAAATTAGTTTTAATCCTATAGTATATTTAGCCTACTGAATTTAAAAATATCTCAACAAATAATATCAAATTATTCATGAGACAATTAATATTCTTTATGTATATAATCATTGAAGTTAGGGTATACTTCATGTTTACAGTATACCTTAATTTGAAGAAGACACATCTCAGGAGCTCTAGTCCATGAGTGGGCAGTGCAGGTCTCCATGCTCATAAGAGAAAGACTGGGGAAGTCCTCCCCCCAGTTCACTACAGCTCACAAGGCTGTAGTGCTATGGAGATGTGGCAGGCCCACTGGTGTGAGATGATAACATGCTATGCACAATACATCAGGGACACAAAAGACAGTGAAGATGGCCCCAGAGACCCACAAATAAAGAGCCATGGCCTCACAGTGGAGACTACAAGAGAACCTGACAGTTTTCTCTTCCTCTCTCCTCGTAATAGAGAAATAGAATTAATACTAAAATTCTTGGCTAGTTGGTATAGGTAGAAGAAGAAGAACTCAGGAGAAAATTTGCACTTGTCGCAAATTTGATGCAAATGAACTTCAGTCCGGTGTCTGAAAAACAAGAGAAATATAATGTCCTTTGTTCTGGAAGCACATGAAGTGGGTCAAATCAGGCATAATTAGTTGGTTGTGAATCAGTCTTTCCTGTCAATAGACTATAAGCACCTTGATGAAAAGGATCAGGAGCTATTATTTCTAATAGTCCACAAAGCTTACATCGCACCTCAAGCATAATAAGCAATTCAATATCTGCCTACCACGTCAAAGAGGGCATCACACAGGGTCATATGCATTAAAAATTACAGAAGGATTGACTAGACACCCAATCTCCATCACTAGTTGCTGTTACTTTCTCGAGAAATAGACATAACTAGTTGGTTCACCCTGATCACATGCCAAGCAAGTCACTGTGCAGATGTGAGTTTTATCACCTTTAGCAGTGAGAAAAATGATAGAAATAAAAGATGTCTCATTTGCATAGCACTTTAGATCATCTAGACATTCTCATAGGCTGATCCCTTTTAAATGTTCATATTTTGCAGACTCAGAGAGGCTTAAACACCTACTGAAGTCAAGTAACTTAGAAGTCACTCAGCTGTAAGTTGAAGCTAGAATGTCTGATTGCAAATCTAACTCATTTTCAGTCTATTTTTCCCTGGTCCATGGTTGTTCCCCAAAGCAGAACCACATTTTTCTGCCAATAAAATGCTTTAGACAAATGCATAGTATTCTTATCATGTTGTTTTCAGGAGGGGTTCAATAGTTCCTGACTAAGAAAATGTCATCATTATTTGAAACTGCCTTTGATCTATCTTTACATATATTAAACACAGCTATTGACCCATTGGGAAACCCAGAGTGGTTCTATATAAAGATTTTCATTTTCCAAGTTCTACCATGATACTTTGTCTTCCAAAATAAAATGACTTCTTTGGAAGCAGGGGAAAATTGATTTCTTAAATCTGACCCAGATGTCAGATTGGTGTGCTTTACTCTATGAGTATAACTGAATGTTTTCTTAGCAGGATTTCCTGTTACCAAGAGCAAGTATATTTTGCACAATTTATTCATCAAAGCATTGGGGAAAAATTGCCCAGACCACACAGCTGGCATAGAAAACAATGTAAATGCCTTTTGTTCAGTAAACAATTGAAGAGGGAAAATAATTTCCTAGCAAGACAACAGAAAATAGGAAAGGACAAACATTTGCTCTTTTTAAATTCAGTCTGAATTATTTATTATCTGCTACAGATTGGAGTATGCTAATAATATTACAAGAAGCAGAAAAGTTCTGACATCTTCTCAAGAGATAGTTTGTATAAATATCAATGTTATTACATATTGGTCATTATAAGGGTTGGGTTATGAACAGTTGTGACCATCATGAGACTATTGTCAGTTCTGTATTTGAGAGACAACAAATCTTAACTCTTCCCAACAAGCTGTTAAGAAAGATTATGGGTTTGAAGCCTATAGATCCAACTTCATTTTGCAGCTGCATCATCTTGGAAAAATTACTTACATGCTCTTAAGTAGGCTATTATTTACTCCACAGGGGTATGATAAGGATTAGTGGAGCTAATGGAAGTGAAATATCTAGTGCAAGACATGACACACAGGACAAAGACTCAGAGGTAACTGACCCATATGGGGAACATATATTCGTAAATGTGACTTTTCTTATTTAAACATGTTGAAGAGCTAGGTGGGTCACATCTAATAGCCTGTTATCACAGCTATACCAACATCGGACTTGAAATGATTCAATATTAATACACCACTCATTCATTTGTTCCTTCAATCTCATAGTCATTACAATATTTAATTTATGGCCTTCTATGTTCAGGTCACTGTACTAGACACTGAAGATATATTAATTATCCAGACAGGGAATATATCTATCTTCCATAAGCTAGAATCTATAAGCTACTGTTTGGGGGTGAGGGTAGAAGATGTCATAAAGTATCTTAGCATTCTCGCTGCTATAACCCAAAGACTGACCATATAACTTAGAGGAAGGAAGTTTTATTTGTTCATGATTTTCCTGGGGATTTGGGGGTTCAGTCTATGTGAGGCCAGGGACCGTGGGTCTCAGGGAATCGTGGCAGTGGGAAGCAGAGAGAGGGAGAGCATAAGGCTTCACTCTTACATCAAGGAGGTTGGAAGCAAGAGAACAGCAGAGAGGAGGAACTATATACAATCCCCAAGGCCGCAGCCCAAGGGAACCGCCTTCTCCAGCAACCAGCCCAGGCCACCACCTAGATAAATCTATCACAATGGATTTATTCACTGCTTAAATTAAATGATCCAACATTGCTACCTTGTTTCCATGAGGGCTAAGGGAAAACCCCAAATCCAAACCATTACATACAGAAAGCCTTGGCCTCCAATTAAAGAATACTGGTTTTAACTTCCATTATGAACAGCAAAAACTTTCTGTAAAATGTAATTAAGATTTCTCTTCCTTTTTCTGGAGTCCCTCCTGTGTCCCAATTTCTCCCTAACTTCCACATACGAGAGAAAATACCCGACCTTTCACTTTTTGTGAATGATTAATTTCACTTAGCTTAATATTATCCAGTTCCATTAGTTTTCCTACAAATTACATAATTTTGTTCTTCTTTATGACTGAGTAGAATTCCATTATGTGTATGCCCCATAGTTTTGTAATCCATTTATCCATTGATGGACATCCCATCTGGTTCCATAGTTTTTGTCAATTATGAATTGTGCAGCTATAAACATAGATATGCATGCATTACTACGGTGTCTGGTTTCAATTCCTTTGCATACCTACCCAGGAGTGTAATAGGTGAGTCATATGGAAGATTCATTCCCATTCTTCTGAGGACCCTCCACAGTGTTTTCCAAAGTGGTTATACTAATTTACAATCCCACCAACAATGTATGAGTTCCTACTTCTCCACATCCTTTCTAGAATTATCATTATTTGTGTTTTTATTGATTTCCATTCTAATTGGGGTTAGGTGAAATCTCAGGACAGTTTTGATTTATATCTCACTTATTGCTAATGATGTTGAACATTTTTCATATATTTATTGACCATTTGTATTTCTTCTTTAGTGAAGTGTCTATTTCATTTACTTGTCCATATTTTATTGGGTTATTTGTTTTTTCTACATATTAGTCCTCTATTGGAGGAGTAGCTGGCAAAGATCTTCTCCTATTCTGTCTGCTCTCTCTTGATAGTTTTCTTTGCTGCATAGAAGTTTTTCAGTTTAATTTAATTCCATGTAGTACTCCTAATTTTAATTTCTCGTGCCTTTGGGGTCTTATTGAGGAAGTATTTATCTGCAACTATATGTTAGACCATTTGTCCTATGCCCTCTTTAAGTAACTGCAAAATCTCTTGTCTAATTTGCATATTTCTGATCCATCTCGAGTTGACTCTTGTGCACGGTGAGAAAGTGGGATTTATTTCCATTTTTCTACATATGGATTACCAGTTTTGCCAACACCATTTGTTGAAAAGCCTATCTTTTTTTTCCAGCGTATGTTTTTGGCCCTTTTGTCAAAAATCATTTGGCTGTAAGTGTGTGGATTTGTTTCTGAATCTTCTATTCTGCTCCATTGACTTGTCTGTCTGCTTTTGTGCCAATACTATGCTGTTTTTTTTATTACTATGGCTGTGTAGTATAGTTTGAAGTCAGGTATTGTGATGCCTCTTGTATGGTTCTTATTGATGAGAATTATTTTGGCTATTCTGGGTCTTTTGTTGTTCCATATGAATGTAAGAACTGATTTTTCTAGATCTGTGAAGAATGACCATGTTATTTCAATAGGACCTACATTGAATCTGTGGTCACTTTTGGTAGGATGGTCATTTCAATGATATTTATCTGCCTATCCAAGAGCATGAGAGATCCTTCCATCATCTAAGATGTTCTTCAATTTCTTTCCTTAGTCTTTTATAATTTTCATTGTAGAGGTCTTTTATCTCCTTGGTTAGATTTATTCCCAAGTGTTTAATTGTTTTTGAGGTTATTTTTAATGAAATTGCTTTCTGAATTTATTTTTCAGTGGATTTATGGTTGGCACATACAAAAGGCTCTGATTTTTTTAGATTGATTTTGTATCTAGACACTTTGCTGAATTTGTTAATAAGTTCTAAAAGACTTTTGGTTGAGTTTATTGGGTCTTCAAAGTATAGGATCATGTAGTCTGCAAATAGAGAAAATTTCAGTTATTCTTTTCCTATTGGTATTCCTTTGATTTCCTTCTCTTGCCTTGTTGCTCTAGTTAGAGTCTCAAGTACTGTATTAAGAAGGAGTGGTGAGAGTGGGCATCATTGTCTTAGTGGAGTAAAGGAGAGGACCTAATTGAGGGAGGAAATGGGGGAGTGGAAAACTTAAAGGGTGAAACATTTTATAATGAGAATGATGTACATACACAAACTTATCAATGCCAATCACAGTGTTGTACATGGAAAGGTGGGAAGGTAGAGAGAGTGGGGTGGAAACTTGGGGAGGGTTAAATGAGTGCTGTGTGCATGTATGCCTCTACTACCCTGAACTTCTTCATAATGCATAGTTACAATACACCAACTTAAAAAAAAAGACATTTTCTGGAATATAAATCTATAGAACAATCCTAAAGTGAACTTATTTCTATAAATTCAATAAAACATGAATTATTAGTAGAAGAAAATTATTTTATAAAGAAATTTATTTTTCAAAGATATCCAGTCTTCTCTTGAACTGATTTGTATTATTTTCACAATAGTGTTGTAAAGAGTGACATTAAAATGTGCTCTCAAAAATAAATATGTGATGTGATGGATAAACACTTATTGCTCTGAGGAAAAAAAATATACATATAATTAAGACAGTCATCCCTAGACCTCCAACTTGCAGTCACAAAATACTGGGTTTAGATAGAAAGAGCTACAGTATCCTACAGCAATTTCTATTGACAAGCCTGACAGGTAAGCTACTATTTTATGTGATATATTAAAATATTAAGAACATTTGGGAGGCTGAGACCAGAGGATCCGGGTTCGTGACCAACCTCAGTTACCTAGTGAGGCACTCCACAACTTAGTGAAACCCAGTTTCAAAATAAAGAACAAAAAAAAATAGGGCTAGGAGTATAGCTTCAAGGTAGAATGTCCCTGAGTTCAATCCCCAGTACCACAAAAAAAAAAAAAAAAGAAGCAAGAGACCATTGTATGCAAGTGATAAATGCTCCTTACTTAAACAGTATTCTTTGAACAAAACCCAAACTAAAGTCTACAGTTATACTTCTGTTAATAATAAACACCCTGTAGCACAAAAGAGATACCTTAGAATACAATGGTCAAGATGTCCCAAGTAAAGATGGACTTTTTAACAAATGGTGCATGGAGAATGGAGTAGCCATTTGGAAAAAGATAAAATTCAATTCTTACCTCATACCATGCACAAGAATAAACTCCAAATGGGCTATGGAACTAAATATAAGAAATAAAACCATACAAGTATTATGTGGAATGAGTTCCTCTTTAAATTCAGGGGTGGGTAGGGGAAGATTTTGTAACTATAATGCTAAATCCAGAGGCAAGAAAGAAAAGACTGATAAATTGAAAGAATTTAGGAGGGACTCTAGACAATGAAGGAGAAACCCTAGATGAGTAAAGAAGGTGACCTAACTGAGGGAGTTGGGAGGGGGAAAGAGGGAAATACCCTAATGCACATGATGTACATTCACAAACATATCAATCACTAAGCCAAACATGAGGAGGGAGGGGGAGGAAATGGGGGTGGGAATTAGGGAAGGGCTAAATGAGTGATGTGTGCATGTATGCCTCTACCATCCTGTACCTCATAATGATGTATCATTACAATGTACCAATAAAAAAAAAAGAAAGAAAGAAATGCAAGGCACAAAACCATAAACACAAAATCAAAATTATTGTAAAATGGGGAAAATATTTAGTGTGCCCAATATATAAATCATTCTTGAAAATTAAGGGATGAAGGATAAAAAACAATTCATAAAAATAAATGTCCCTCAAACACACAAAAAATTAATCTAACTTATAATTAAAGAAATGCAAGTTGCTACAACACTAAGGTACAACTTCTCACCTTGCCAACTGACAAAAATTAAAAAGTAGGACAAAGGATGCTGAAATAATTGGACATTCACATACAAGAACAAATCTAGACACAGACCATACATCTTCACAAAAATTAACTAAAAATGGATCACAGACCTAAATATAAAATGCAAAACCACAAAGCTCCTATAAAATAACCCAGGAGAAATCTGCATAACCTCAGGCATGACACTGCCATTTTAGATACATTATCAAAGGCACAATCCATGAAATAAATAATCGTGAAGTTGGACTCCCTTAAAATTATAAACCTCTGCTTTGCAAAAGATACTGTCAAGAGAATGAGGTAAGAAGCCACAGACTGGGAGATTTACAAAAGACATATATGATAAAAGACAGTTATATAAAATATCTTAAAACTCAACAGTAAGAAAAATGAACATCCTAATTTTAAAAATGGGCCAATGACCTTAAGAGATATCCCACCAAAGAAGACATATACTGCCAGTAAAGATATAGATAGATGCTGCAAATCATATTCCATTAGGAAAACTGTAAATTAAAACCACAGGGAGATGCCCCTATACACCCAACAGAATGGGTGAAATCTTGAGCACCATCAACACCAAGTGTCAGTGAGGAAGTGGAGCCACAGAAATATTCATTAATTGCTGGGAATTTAAGACAGTACCTTTACTTTGGAAGATAGACTAGCAGTTTCTTACAAAACTAAACATACTCCCAGCATGCAATCCAGCCATCTCTTTCCACGGTATTTACCTGAAAGAGTTCAGAACTTTGGTCCACAAAAAACCTGCACATGTATATTTAAGATAGATTTATTCATGATTATCAAAAGTTTGAGGAAATCAAGATGTCTCTCAGAAGGTGAATGGATATATTGTAGTACATCCAGAAAATGCAATATCATTCAATACTAAGAAGCGACGAGCGTTTAGGCTACAGAAAGACCTGGAAGGCACTTAAATATGTATTACTAAGTGAAAGAAGCTAATCTAAAAAGATTGCATCCTATGTGATTCCATTTTCTAGAATATAACATCATGCAAAGGGCAAAACTATGGAGACATTAAAATGGTCACTGGTTGCCAGGGATTGGAGATGAACACACAGAGCAAAGAGGGTTGACAGGGCAGGGAAATTATTCTGTACAGAATCATAAAGTTAGATATGTATCATCACATATTTACCAAAACTCGTAAAATATATAACACTGAGTGTGAACCCTAATGGAAACTGTAGGTTTGAGGTAATAATAATGTGTCATTGCAGACCCAACGACTACCTAGTGCACCACTCTTGAGGATGCTGATCGTGGGGAAGGCTGTGCATGTGTAGGGGCAGATGGGGCATGGGAACTCTGTTCTTTCCATTCAGTTTCACTGTGAACCTAAAATTACACTAAAAATAAAATAAAATTTTTGAAAAGTAGGACAACACATTTTGTTAGCAAAACTATGAGGAAATAGGCTGTCTTCTAGTATTGTCAGTGGACATGCAAACCAATTCAATCCTTCTGGAGGGAATGCTCCCCCAAACCACCTGGTACTCACTTAGCCATTGATCCTACGATTCCACCCCTAAGAATCTATGATATGAAAATACAGTGAAGCACAAGGCTATTCATTAGTATTACAGAAAATTATATATCTCAATATTGATACCTATGAGAGTTATTTTTAAAAGATCATCATCACAGTGTAGCATGTTGTTTATAACAAAAATAAGGGAAGAATAGAATAGTATGGATTGATTTTTAAGGAAACTTTCAAGTGAAAAAGTGATATAGCTGTAGGTATGATGTATCTATCCTACTCTTTATCTAAAAAGGGAATGTAAGAAAATATGCATATACACACAAAAATATGCAGTGTATGAAACATGTATACAGGAAAGAGAACTCAGAATCTAAAGAGATTGGCTACATGGAGAGATGGATAGGAAAAGACTGGAAGGAAGCAGGTCTTTAAGAATAGGAATAGGAGTAGCATAAAGAGAGAGGACCATTTTCTGAGTAGACATTTTTGTGCAATTCTAACTCTTAGAATCGCAAGGGTGTTTCACAAACTTCCAAATTAAATCATTACAATCCACCACAATGCAGGAGAATCTAAAGTGGCAGAGAAACAGAACCAAACAAATTTAATTGCATGACAATGAATAACAAAGACACACTGAGAAGGGAGAAGAAACAAAGAACTAACTGGAGCAACTAGGAAAAGAATGTTTTTTACTGGACAAAATACATCCATACGCAAAAGACCATTAGAACTCTATGTAAGTGCTGTAATGGAATTAGTAAATTTGTTTCTCATGGGAATATAGATTAGCTCTTCTCAAAGTACTTAGATGTATAATAGAATTGTGTATGGATTGCATTTCTAATGAGTAAATGTATGTGATGAAAACCAGGTTTGCTGCAGCCGGAAAACTGGGTGATGGGTATGTAATCTCTCTCCAAACTATGCAACCTCCTATGAATCTATAACTTTTTTTTTTTTTTTTTTTTTTTGCAGTACTGGGGATTGAACTCAGGGGCATTCTACCTCCGAGCTACACCTCCAGCCCCATTTTTTATTCTTTATTTTGAAACCGAGTCTCACTAAGTTGCGGAGTGCCTCACTAGGTAGCTGAGGCTGGCTGCGAACCCGGATCCTCCGGTCTCAGCTTCCCGAATGCTGGGATTACAAGTGTAACTATTTGTTTTGAAAAAGGTTTTAAAAAGTAAATTGAGCTGAACATGTTGGTACATCCTTGTAATCCCAGTACTTGGGAGGCTGAGACAGGAAGTTGACAGGTTGGTGGGCAGCCTCAGCAACAAGAGGCCCTCCACAACTTAGTGAGACACTGTTTCAAAATACATAAAATAGGACTGGTGGTGTAGCTCAGAGATATATTGCCCCTGGATTCAATCCCCAGTATCACACACAAATTAATAATAATAATAATAATACAGTAAATTGATGAAGGCAGCAGATGACTCAGCATATGTAATAAAGCACACTTGCTTTTGTGGGATTTTTTTGAGGAGGAATACTTATACATAGCATATAAACAAATATACGGAAAAATAATAATTTCAGAGGGACTTTTAATGACTTAAATTTCTGAAGTTTCTTTTATTTCTAGTTTAATCACATTATCTTAGGAGGAAAGAAAGGGCATTATTTAAAAATGTTAGAGAAATTTTTAGAAATTGCTTCTCCAGGTTAAATAATTTACAGATGGGGAAATCAAGACCCCTGGATGTGGGATTCAGGCTCCCAGAAACCCCACAGTAGGGCCAGGGTCATGACCATCTGTCCAGTGGCTTCATCCACTGTGCCTGTAGCATCTTTCTGTCATGTTGGTTTCTGGTACTTTCCTTCTCACAGAGCTCACATTTCTAGAGGGAATCTGTATTTTCAGTTCCAACATAGCAACTGAAAGTATCCAAACAATCTGTCTGCCTATGAAATCCCAGCAAGATTGGTCAGTATGCCATTTTTCTATTGATGAACCATCTTTCCATATAAGGCAAATGATAATTGTAGTAACACAGTAAGGCAAACGTCTTCAAAGACATTTTAAAGCCCTCACTGCACTCTTCTTTACATAAGACTGTTTTATTTCCTGAAACAAAAGCTCTAAAAGAACCCTTAAAAACTATTTCTAATATTAAGTAGAAAAATAAATGTCATTCTTTCACTGAGAATCTACAAGTTCGAGATCCTGGTTATTCCTTGAATGCAAGAACAAAGAATTTCGGGAATAAAGAAAAATCTTAGCAGCTTGAATAACCTAGTTTTCTTTAGAAACTCCTGAGATTATTGCCAATACTGGATAAAAATCTGATATAAAAGCATCTTGGGAATAGCTATTTTAATGTGTGAAGAAAAACCGATTTTATAAAAATTAAAATGAGGAAAGAATTTTCTGAGTGAAATTATTTCTCTTTCAGCTTCCATTTATTAACACGTGTACTCAACAAAGCCCCAGTCTTTGGACTGGCTGCGATCGCACGGAAGGTACTGAGTATCCATAATTGAGGGGGACCAACAGAGCTTAAACTGCAGGAAATGCTTCCAGATCCAACCCTAAGCATTTGGGAAATGCACACACATGCCTCTGATATTGAAGGAGGGTTATGATGAGTATGGGATGAGGACTTACCCGACTGTTTTTCTGACGCCAAAGGAAGGGATCTTAACATGGACTGAAGGTCCAGCCACAGGCTAAGAACTTCTCAGAGTACCTCATCTTTATCACCACCAGGCAGGAAACTTTCCTACCTTCCATGATTCAGAGAGCTCAAGTAAACACATAGGAGCAGATGGAAGTGGAGACAGATTGAAAGAACAGCAAGTGGCTTCTGGCTTTAGCCCTTCATTCTCATTTTCACTTTGAAGTAAAATAAGAATGAATGAATGAATGAATGAATGAATGAATGAATGAATATAGGCAACTTCATCCTACAGTTATTCCTTGCTCATACAGGGGTGATTTCTGCTTTAGAGAGCAATTTCAGTACTTAGGAGGCTGAGAGAGGAGGATCACAGGTTTGAGACCAGCCTCAGTAACTTAGCAAGATTCTCAGCAACCTAGCCAGACCCTGTTTCAAAAGCAAAAAATAAAAAAGGCTGGGAGTGTAGCTAGGAAATAGAATACTGCTGGATTTAATTTAGAGTTCAGAAACAGAGGGGGGGATGGAGAAG
>PVLC010015040.1:0-38099 GCA_004027655.1 Graphiurus murinus
CCTGGGGATTGGCTGGAGGGAGGGTGTGAATCTGGGGATTGGCTGGGGGGAGGGTGTGAATCTGGGGAATCTGCTGGCATCATGAACCCTGCTTCCTTTATTTCTCGGAGGACTCCCTTTTCCCTAAAGCAGCGGCTCCGTCCACTGGAGAGGGTACAGAAGGCTGTCCCTGCTTAGTTCCAGCCTCTGCTGTGTGCGTGTTGGGAGAGGGGCTGTGAGTCAGGCCAGAGCCACAGTGAGCAGCCACTGGCTCTCCTGGACTTAGCTCCGCACTGCTCTGCCCTCTGAGCCCCCTTGGCTCCAGGGGACCCGTCTTCCTTGTTGCCTCCCTCCCATCCTTCCAGCAGCCGGAGCCGTCCACGGAGAAGCCTCACACCATAACACTGACGCGCAGCCCCAACTGTACCGGGAGGGAGGAGCACAGGTCCTGTGGGCCTTGGGCTCCCACCCGGGTCACTGAGCCAGGATGGCTTGCCCACGTGCTCGGGGGCCAATGTGAGTCTGTGAGCTCAGAAGGAGGGGGGACACAGGCTGAGCAGCCGCCCCGTGGCAGGTGAGGAGCTGCCCAGAGCCCGGGACCCACACCAGCACCGGGGCTGCAGGAGGCAGGCGGGCCCGGGCAGCACAGGGGGCCGGAGCCAGGCAGGACCTGCCTGTGTTTTAAGAGGAAGAAGTGGAAGAGGAGGAGAGGGTGAGAGACAGAGACAGAGAGAGCCACACACACAGAGAAGGAGAGAAACGGAGAGAGAGAGGGACAGGGTGCTGGTGGTGGCACAGTCTGTAAGCAGATGGCCCTGATGTGAGTCACCTGGTCGCCTCCTCCCGTGTGGGCTCCTCACTCCGAAGCTGGCTCCTGGATTTGGAATTCCACTCCCTGCCTTATCTTCCACGCTGACCTTTGTGGGCTTCCTGAGGTCTGTTCTCCACCGGCGCCCCCGGTGAGTCAGGACGGGGGAGAGCTGGGTGTTGCTGCCGTCTCTGACAGATCCCGGCACCAAGGCCACACTCAGCTGCCCCCCTGGTTCTGATCTGCCTACAGCGAGGTGTGTTGGTACGGTGTCACCTCCCTCGGCAATTGCCAGCCTGCTTCCTGTTCTGGTGCCGAGCCCTCCAGGGTCTCAAGGGCGCCCACTCCCCAAAACCAAAAACGGGTTCCCCTTCCCCAGGAAGCAGAATGACCCAGTCTTCTTTTTCCATGCTTCTAGACGGTTAAGTTCTGACATCAATAACACACACTTATGGGACACCTTTAAAGACAGAAATGACCTGCTGGCAGAGGACAGCGAGAGACCTAGCCCTGCTCCCGCCACAGCCCTCAGGACGCACTGCAGATGCAAACAGACAGCTCGTCTGCGGCCCCTTCTCTCCCCACCAAGGCTGACAAAGTCCTAAGAGAGAAATTAAATGCACATCAGAGTGGGGTCTAAATTTAGCAGATTGCTTCCGAGCTTCCAACTAATGTTTTAAGAATGACCTCTGTCATCTTGGTGGAGATCTACGAACAGGACTGATTTGGGCAAACTAGGTCACGCCTCGCTGGTGCAGGAATGGTGGGTGTGTGACCCTCACCTGGGACCACGCCCCTGGACAGAGGCAGACTGGGGGCTCCGGGGGGGGGCAGCCCTGGGCGCTCAGTGTCCTGCCAGGCTGCACACGTCTCCTCCCACTCAGACCCTGCCAGCCGCACACGGCGGAGACCAGCTGCCCGGAGCTGTTCTCAGATGTGGGCAGAATGTGAATCTGCCATGTGCTCATACATTAAAAAAAAAAATACTCCCAGGCTGCTTCGACGTCTGTTAGGAGCCCGCATTTTAAGATCCTGGGGATGTTTTGTGCTCACAGGCCAGGAGTCCTTCCGGCACTGACGGCTGGCGACAGTCCACCGTTTGACACGTGGCTTTTGGAGACTGGGGCAAAGCTTTGAGCTGTTCACCTGGCCCCTGGTCCAAGACGGCAAAGGTGACTAGGCAGGGAAGACCAAATTTGAGTGTTGCTTTCCTGGGGGAGCTGCAGGCAATATGGGGTCTCCTATCCGCACCCCTGCCCTGAAGAAGTGGGTGTGTCTTAGAGGGAAATCACGGTGAGTTCTCTCTTCATAGAGTGGAGGAGGCAGAAGTGACAAGGGGCAGGCACATTCACGCCCTGCGCTGTGGGTCCAGGATGGCGGCAGATCCTGGACACTGCAGCCCGGACCCCGGCCTCCCCGGGACTGTAAAGTGCTCAGCTTCCATGTGGAGAAGGAGAGAGGGCTTTGGTGACGTGCAGAGATGGGTCAGAAGTCATGAACCCCTGCGCCTCCACTCCCTTCCCAGCTATTGGAGAAAAGAGACAGGGACCTTGGACTCAGTCTGTGCCTGAGATCAACAGCTAGGCAGGCTTGAGAAGGCTAGCATCTCACCGCCACTCCAGTCCCAAGGCTGAATGACATCCTTCTGAATTTGTACCTAATTCCTCAACCTCTAGAACCGTGGAAACAGGCCTTTACACAGGGGACCAAGGTAAAATGAGGTCACCAAGGTGCTTGGCGTCCTTATAAGAGGTCAGGACAGGGTCACCCACATGAGGATGACCCTGTGTGGACCCTGGGAGTGGTCTGCAAGCCCAGAGAAGAGCCAGTCCTGCTACACCTCCATCACAGATGTCGTTTCCGGACTGTGAAGAGGATGTTCCTCAAGTGTGAGCAGTGGCCGGGTCTTTTGTTACGCAGCCTGAGCTGACTGACACAGCACCTGGGTCTTGCTTCTGGGTTCTTAGCCAGGGAAGTCTAGAAGCAATGGCTTTATAGGCTCTTCCACACATTTCCAGGTGGGGTCTGTGGCCTCTGGGCTGTCATCTGGGCAGGCTTGTGACCCCCTAACCAACAGAGGATGGAGAAGGCATGACAGATGACCTCCTGAGCTGGATTGTGAAGGGCCCAGGTTCAGGCACGCTCACACTCCATTTGAGGACCTCCCAGGACCCAGTGCCATGCAGGGAGAATCCTGGGCCACACCTAGTCAACAGGCTTGCAGAATCCCCTGCCGAAGTCTTCTCACTCGGACCCCAGCTGCTGTGGGGAAGCGAGAGAGGGTTCTTCTGGCCATCTGGAGCAGAGGCTGCAACCCTGGCCCAGGTGCCTGACCTAGGAGGTCCATGAGCTTGGTGGCTAGGGCTGTCTCGTCCACCACTTAGGGGTTTAGGATGGAATTCTACGATGGATACCTGGACCATCAACCCCTCCAGGAGCTGCATCCTGACTCACCCAGCAAACTGGTACAAACATGCATTTATAAAGGTAAAAAGGCTTGTGATGGTACACAGCTTGGAAAGTTCCAGTTTCTGGTCAGTTTTGGACCTGTTGTGGTTGTAACAAATGACTGCAAACCTGGTAGCTTGGCTTGAAAAAAAAAAACAAAAAGCAAAAAACAAAACTATTCTCGTATAGTTCTGGGAGCCAGGAGACCAAATTGGTTTCACCCGGTTGATGTCAACTCATCAGCCAGCCACACTCTCTCTGAGGACTCGGAAATCGCACTTCTCTGCCTTGTCAGACTCTGGCGGTTGCCCGTGTGCCCTGGCTCATCACAATCCATGGCCTCCTCCCCTCCCCTGCATCAAACCTCCCTCTGCATCTCTCCTAAAAGCAGAACTGCAAATAAGGGAGGGGCTAGGGGGTCACTCAGGGTAATCGTCCCCTGTCACACTGCGATGCCCTGTCATCTCAGGAGCTGTCACCTCGTGAAGGTTCTGCAGGAGGCCACCTCTTGAGCGCAGGGAGGCTCAGAATTGCAGCTCGCCCTGCGCTGGTGGGATTGGGTCAGGGGTGCCCCCGCTGTCTGACTGGAGGCTGCCTCTTTTTTGCTTATTGCAACCTCAGTTTATTCAGCCGTCAAGTAGGAATAAGGCTGTGCCTGGCTTTCAGGATGGCAGCCTGGATCCCTGAGGTCTCGTGTGTGAAAGATCTGGCGTCGATCCTGCCTGTGCCAGGCCCCGGGTGGATGTGGCACCTCCTCTGCTCAGCTGCATCTTCAGGGCTAGTCCTGTCCCTGGGCTGACTCCCGGGAGGTGCCCTGACCTGTCTAGTTGTGTCTCAGGTGGACCCTGGACTCAGGCTGGGATCCTTTGCCAGCCGACTTACATAGAAAAATGGGGAGTGTGGTGGTGGCAGCCCAGCCAGGGCATCTGGGGAGCTGGAGACTGGGGGCCCGTGCCTGTGCGGGGAACAGGGGGAGGTCCAGCCGGTGGCGCCCGTGCTAATGAGCCAGTGCGAGCCTGCAGGCTGTCCTCTGCAGGGACGGTGCTGCAGATCCGCCTGCCTGCTGAGCTTGGCTTTCTACTCTCTACTTTCCATGGCAACCAGGGAAAGGGGGCCAGGAGGCGGCATCTGCAGAAGCGTGGGCGGCTGTCGGCGGGCCGTGTGGCTCCGGGAGAGAGTCTGAGAACAGCAGCCCTGGCCGACTCCAGCCCTCCGTTCCCCCATGCCCGTCATGGCGCTCCCGAAACGCCGCACACGGCTGGGAGGTCACCTGGCATCGGCCTTGATGTCCTCCTGCAGCCCCGGCCCAAATTCAGGATGGAATTACCCCGATGCCTTGTTGAAACCACAGGGCAAAGCCGGGCAGCAGTGTGATACCAAGACACGTATGGGAGTCCTGAGGACATCTGCGCGCTCTGAGTTCATTGTGGGTCTGTTGGTAGGATTTTTTTTTTTTAGTAGGGAACGATTTAAAGGTGCACGTGGTCTGCTCAAAGGATACTTACAAATGCTCCAGTGCAGCAAATCATTGTTGTAGGAAGGGACCGTAGAACTAGAGATCACAGAAACTGGCGGAAGGTGATCTTAGGTATGGGGGCTGCTGCTGGCCTGACCCTGCTATTGCAGCCATCGTGGGTGACCCTGTGTGGGTAGCTCAGCTTCCCCTGCAGCCCCCCCACCATGATCCCTGCTGGGATGTGATGGTAATGTCTTCATGCTGGCAAAGAACACTTCTGTTGGCTCCCAAGCTGGCCATTTGAGCTCTCCTTCCCAACTCCTCATTCTACTTACTTGTGCTCCGAAGAGGAATGGTTTTTACCTCCCTCTCTCTCTCTGCAGCACCCTGGATGTTCAGAGACACCTCCTGAGTGACCCTCTGAGCCAGCGCTGCCTGCGCGTGTCTGAGAATGGGGGTGGTGCGGCTGAGTGCCGATGGTCCACAGCAAGGCCTGGGCACCTCGCCTGTGTCCCCCTCATCCCTTGGCACAAATATGTCAGTATGCTGTCCCTGGTGGTCAGGCCAAGAGGCTCATGTCCCTGCAGGAGGTAGACTTCTGAGATGGAGAGAAAAGGAAAGCCCTAGAAGGTCTGGTGTTGTAGCAAGAGGAACTCTGAAGAGAGAAGCTTGAGGCCCCTCTGTGGGAGAGAATGAGGCCCTCCTTGCCCTCCTGCATCCATCCCACACACGACTCATCCTGTCAAGTTTCTGAGAGGCTCTCTTCATCCCTTTGTTCAATGTCCTCAAGGGCTGGTGGCCACTTAGTTATGGGGTGACACCTTCATTGGTGGACAGCTTTATTTTTAGAATGAACACTCACTGTTTAGACGAAATTCTTCTTGCCTATCTGAGCTGTCTGGGGGAGCCACTCCTGGCCTGGGGTTGTGGAGGCTGAACCTTGCTTTGAGGACTTTGGCTGATGTGTTGACCTGGGACCAGATGCATGCAGACCTGTCCTCCAGGGCCCAGGGCCCAGGCAAGGCTCTGGACGGGAGGCAGCGTCCATGCAAGGGCAGGCCCATGGCACACCAGGCTGTGCCCTTGTACTTTCCCCCTGAATTCCAAGAAGATATCATTCTAGTTCACATTTCCAGGCTTCCTCTGTGTCGTGAGATGAATCCGAGTTTGTGATAATCTGAAGCCTGAAACCCCGGGTAGGTTTTTCTTAAAACTCCATCTGCTTTTTAATTAGTGCAGATTCCTCCAAGATTTTCACACTCATTGATCATCAATCTTGGTTTCTGGTGCTTTGAGGGTCTGCTTCTGTGCTCAACAGCCACTCTAGCTAGGAGAGGTCGCCAGGGGCTGGGAACTGGTCATTGGGAACGGGCCATTGTAGCCAGGCACAATTTTGAGTTTACATGTGTAAGCACAAATGCTCGTTGCTTTTCCATTCTGGACTTCCACTGGCTACACAGCATGGGGCGTTCTGAATAATCAAAAGATCTCACGAGAGGTGAGGTTGGTGTCATGTGAGGAGGGATTTGGACAAGGGCAGTGATGTGTTGGTGGGATGAAACCCAGCGGGGACCCAACCCCTGTCCGTTGGAGCGCTGCTGCACTCATCCCTTGAGGCAGATCGCTTGGTGCACCCAGCTCCCTAGTTACCCACAGGAGCTCACCGTGTAGGGGGGACCCAGAATGTGGTCCAGACCAGCTTCTGCTTGCAATTGTGTTGAAGCCGCTGGCAACTCTGGGCAATGTAATGCATGTACATGTTCAGGGAGCCAAGCTGTCCGTGTTGGGGAACTCAAGTCTCCATCCCCAGTGCTTCCTGTGGGGCCATCTTGGCACGGCCCCCTCACTTGCTCTTCCATCCATGGGATGATGGATGTAGTCAGCTGGGAGTTAGAGATGAGAATCAGCCCTGCCCTTCTCTTTCCTCCTGGGAGCCAGTTTCCTGTAGGGTGCACATGTTTGTTCGGTTGGTTTTTATGGGAGCAGGTCTGTGCGGGAAACCTGGCGATCCCTGTCTGCCTTGAGGTCCAGAATCAGGAGCCACCGTTGTCCACTCCTGACCCCCTCCCCTCAGCCTTCCCAGTGTCTAGCCCTCAGCTGGAGCAGAGGGCGCTGCTTCTCGGCTTTCCACACTGCCCAGCAGTGCCGTGGCTCAGCACGCCACTCCCCACCATTCCCAGCATGATACTCACGGGAAACAACCACTTTCACGTGTAGACTTGTTCATTTGGTATTTATCTGTATGTCCTAGTCATGTGCTCTGGCAATTAGACTTCATCAAATAAGACAGGACCCCTTGACTCACCAAACAAAAGTGAGAATCCATTCTTCACCCACCTCTCTCCCTCTCCATTCCTATCCAGGTAATAATACACAGGTAAGCCACAGTTTTGTCAAAGTTCCAGAGCTACCCTTTGCTATGTAACTGCGGTTCCCTTGGGGACCATGGAGGCCATGGGGGAAGGTTCCCTTCTATGTGTCTGGGTGGTACTGTTGGCAGGCTAACTTTACTGAAAGTGGAGCTGCTGGTGAGCTAATGGCATTTGAGAACATCTCATCTCTTCACGATAGAATGCTCTGGGCTTTGGCCTGTGAAGTGTACTTCTGGTTAGCTTTGTGTGGAGCCTGGCAGGGTTACAGGGTAGAGGGCATTTCTGTTCTCAGTTTTGTCATATCAAGACACATCATAACCACATTATCAAAAGTGCAGCATTTCACATACACGGGAACCCCCATAAGAGCGTCCGAGGATTTTTTTAGGCAAAACCTTATAGTTTCTGGTCCTTCTGAGAAAAACTAAAACAGGATTCTTCCTGCTATTATGGTGCAAAGAAGGAGACAGAGTTCTTGGGGTCCAGCCAGTCCAGTGTTTGGTTGTATCAGGGTCAGCACTCGACCAGACCTGGGGCATGATTTGCATGATTGCTGCAGCTGTACTGCTTCTGAGAGTGGCTGTTGAGGCCCCTTTAACATGTGGTTAACCTTATTCTTTCAATTAATACTCTCAGGTTGCAGCAGCCGGAGTGGTCTGGGCCCTTTGTACTGAGATCCTTGAGTGCTTCTGGTGTTCCTGTTTGCACACTTACAGAGGGGCGTTTTAAGGACATAATGAGACCTCATTGTCATCTGTTTTCTCTCCTGTTTAGATAAAATTCAACCTACTTACTCTGGCTTACAGCCCTGCATGGCCCGATCTCACCTATGGCTACAGTTACCTACTTGAAATTTCTTGAGATTTATTTATGTATTCATTTAACAAAAATATGTTGACATCTTACAGGGTGTGGACCCGACCTTAGGTCTCCTGGACACACCAAGCACGTTCCTGCTCTAGGGTCTTTGCTTTACGTGTATGTCTGCTGGGTTCTTATTCTCCCTGACTTCCACACAACTGGATGCTTCCTCCCAGCTGATGTTAGCCTACATGTCACAGCTTCAGAGAGGGCGTTCTTGGCTAGTGATTTAGCATAAATGCCAGCATGCTCTTTTCAGAACCCAAGTCCTCTTCTTGCTCTGACTGACCTTAGTTTTTCAGTGTTTTGTTTCTGAACCTCTGATTCCCACTCGGAAGCCTCTCTTTGGATTCTCTTTTCAACAGTTTTAACTATCTGTTTTCTGATCTTTATGCCCAAGCATACATGTTTATTTACTATCTAGTTTTCCCACTTAGGGGTTAAGCCGGGTGATAATAGGTACTTTTTTGAGTTCAACATGGTGCCATCCACTCAGAGAACATTACCTGGAAGAGAGCAGAGGTGGCTTCCTCAACAATCCCTACACTTTCCACCCCTGTCTCATCCCTGTGTCCCTGTATGTGATACCTCCAAGAGCTCAGCCTTGTGACCTTCCGGGGACTGATAAACTTGACTCCCCTTGCATCTGCCTCTGTCTGGAGGTATTTCTGTCTGCAAACCATCCTCCACTGCTCTGTCTTCCAGAAATTCCCTCAAATGTCTTGTCCACTGATGTCTGTCTTCTCCTTCCTGCCTTTTGTCCTATAGCTTCCTGCTTGTTAAAGACTGCCTTTCTGATTTCACTGGAGTTTAGAGAAAGAGAGGAGATAAAAGCATGTATACCTCTTTCTTGTCAAACTGGAATCCTAATGGATTTGTTTTGGGTGGGAGCAGAGGTACTGAGGCCCAAAGTTAAGGGGCAAGAACCCCAAAGTTTACACAGCCAGTGCAGCATGGGGTCTTGGGCGTCTAGTCCTGAACGAGCCTCTATCCACATTCCCATGCTCCGGCCTTTGGTATACATTGTGTTCTAGAGTTTCTTGGCCTCTGATGTAGATTGTGTTCTAGCTAGAATCTCCTGGCCTCCTGCTGGAGGCCACAGCAGGCATGAGACTCCTTTCCAGAGCAGCCAGTCAGCCAATATTTACTTTTTCCAGATAAAGCTTTACATTCAGCAGATGTGTCAAAAGGTGTGCTGCCCTGGACAGGGTGACCAGAGAGCCCATGGACAGGTAAGAGCTGCCCCTACCCAGGCCCCCTCCCTACAAGCTTGCCAGGCCTGGACCTTCCACTCACTAGCTCATGAGAATGAGGGCCAGTCAGGCATGCCTTGAAGATATTGAAGTGCCATTGTTATAACTCAATTAGGAACTATGCACAGGGAGATGAAAGAAAGTAGTGGAAAAAGGCATTTCCACTCCCAAATAATCTATTGTAGAAATTGAACATTGGCTTTTGTATTATTCAGATTCTCCAGAAATTCACTGGGATCCCCCAGCACCTGGCCACTAGTGGCTAGAGTATGGTCCCAGTGCCCTCACCCCAATCTCCTTCCTTTAGAATCAGGAATGTTGAGACATCCCCAGGACAGGCAGCAGAGAAGCACTCTGTCCCCATGCCTCTTCTCCCCAGGAAACTGGTCCTTAGCCTTGTTAGAGAAAGCTCCAGCCTCTTTCCAACTGGATATTGCCTCTCAAGGTCACTGAGGTGCTTGTCATGGGAATCCGTGCCAGCCAGGTGGGGCTAAGCTTTCTTACTACTGACCTGTCCAGAGTGAATGCCTGTTGACCTCTGTCCTCTTGACTTAGGGCTTGTGGTTGCACTAGAAACCCATATAAATGGAACTTCACTCTTAGCCAATGAAAAGAATGAGAAGCCACTCTGCCAACACCATGCTGAATCCCAAA
Source organism: Graphiurus murinus (assembly GCA_004027655.1). NCBI lineage: Eukaryota > Metazoa > Chordata > Mammalia > Rodentia > Gliridae > Graphiurus > Graphiurus murinus. The sequence continues at coordinate 9,832 of PVLC010015040.1, forward strand.
TGATGAGTAATCTCTTTCCTACATCATAGGAAAGGCATTAATTCATTTAGGACCCCGGAGCCCCATTCACTTGGCTTAGATCTGAAGAGGAGTTGGCTCTGAATTCTTACTTGGATGCAAAAGAGAAGGGCATATTTTCAAGGTTAATCAGACTGTTATAGATGAAATAATTAAAGGTATAAAATTCAGCACACAGTTAAAATTAAATGCAACAAGAACACATTTGATAGTCTGGGACAGGTAACATCCACTAGCCTGTGACTATTCTGTGATCTAGGGCAGGCAAAGTCTACTGTTCTGTGGCCTGGGACAGGTAAAGGTTGGTATTCTGTGATCCGGACAGGTAAAGTCTGCTGCTCTGTGATCTAGGACAGGTGAAGTCTGCTATCTGTGGCTTAGGATGGGTAGAGTACTCCACTATATTTTGGCCTGGCACAGGTAAAGTCTGCTCTTCTGTGATCTGGGAGAGGTAAAGTCCACTGTTCTGTGACCTAGGACAGAGGTCTAGTATCTGTGACCTGGAAGAGGTAAAAGTTGGCTGTTCTGTGACCTGGGACCAGTAGAGTCTGCTGTTCTGTGACCTGGGCCAGCTGACATGGTACAGGTAGAGCCTGCTATTCTGTGGTAGCAACTGCATGCAAATCATCTGTCAGACCATGATGGTGCAAGTTGCTGTAGCAGACTTCTGTTGTCCCTCACCATGGAGACAATTCCATCTGTGATGTTGAAATTAACCGAGGAAGCTCCGTCTGGGCGTGGATATGGTGGAGACCACAGTAAGACTTCCCTGAAGGGGTTGGGGGGGACAGGCCTCACTCTGCATCTCCTGGGAAGTGACCCAAGCCAGTGTGATGTCTTGGGAGCTACAGAAGGGCAGGCTGTCCCCGGGGGAACTGTGGGTGGAAGTTGAGGACTGATCCTTGAGGATATTACTGGAGCAGACAGGGACCTCTCAGAGAGGAGGTTGGACTAGGTGGCTTCCAAAATCTTTTTTTGAGCTTGGAACTCTCATGGAGGCCCTTGAAACTCTGCTCTAGAGTAGAGGCTCAGGACATCCAGCACACTTTCTCATCTCCAAAGACAGTGCCAGGAAATATGGCCCCTGGTTCTTCAAGGCTTAGCCAAGTAATAACAGTGTTTAGGTGTCTCATCCTCAGATGTATAAAGCCACTGCAAACAGAAGCTTATTTTGCTTTGTCCTGTTACTCTTGTGAGTACTGTGTGCCCAAAAAAGACAGAGCTGGGACTTATTCATCACACGGGGTCCTGGAGACCACATGGAACCTGCCGATCCATGCACCTGAGTTCCCCGAAGATGGGGATGGTGTGCTGGTCCTGCATCACCAGAGGCTCATAGAAGTTCTGCAGTTAGTCTTTAGGAGTGAATATTTCTTAAATAGTTCATGGAGCCATTCTTACTACAAGCTGAGGCTGGGGATTTGAAGATGATTCAAAAGGTACAGGGAATTGAATACATACTTTCTCAGGGTCACAGTGCCATAGATGACAGGGTTTTGATTTGAACCTCGTCATGTCTAATCCCAGGTCAGGATCTTATTTACCACAGTCCTATTTGTAATCAGCACCTGATTTTGTTTGCCTTAAAATGAGCTCATTGGGGTTTTAACAGAGATTTTTATGTTCCACTGTCTGTATGATCTCAGCAGTTTAGTCAAAGTGGAGATTCACCCTCCCACTCTTATCTGCTTCCTGTAAGGAGTGAACTCTGTTCCAGGAGGTTCAGTGCAAATCAACCATGAAGCCCTCTATCAGTCAGTTTTGCTTTGTAACACATTGCTCCAAACCTTAGGGACACAAACCAGAACCATCTAGGAAGATGCTCCTAGGACTTATGATGGGGCTATAACCTCATAAACACACCGCCACTTAAATATCCTTAAGTCAAAATGCATTCAGTGCACCTAGCCTACAGATAGCCTCGCTCTATACACAGCACCCCACAGTCTCAGTTGCTCCCCTCTGGATTTGGGGGTGGACTGGGATCTGCCACCACCCAGCATCATGAGAGAGGATCATATGCAACTCATCCCACTGGCCTGGGAAGCCATCAAAATTCAAAATTTGAAGTACCACGCTGGGCACAGTAGTACAAACCTGTAATCCCAGCTACTCAGGAGGCTGAGGCAAGAGGAGCCTATGTGGAGGCTAACCTTAGCAATTTCGCCAGACCCTATCTCAAAATAAGAAAGTGTGGAGGATACAGCTCAGTGGAAAAGCACCCTGGGTTCAATCCTCAGTACCAAACAAGCAAACAAAACCAGAAATAACCCTAAACTTGAAAAATAGTATTAAAGTGAGATATAAAATGTCCTAAAGAGCTCATGTCTTAACGTTTGGAGCTGATGTAATTGAGTCAGAAGGAATCAGTCATGCTGTCATCCCAGCAGTGGATTTACCTGGATGGTGACCTGGCCCGGTGGGGGTGTGGCTGGAGGTGAGTCCCTGGAGGTGCAGCCTTGGGGACTTTATATATATGGTTCCTCCACCCCCTGCTCTATCTCTCTTGCTTCCGGCCTCCATGATGTGAGGAGCTCAGCCCACATGCTTCCCCCCCCGCCCCCCGCCTCCCACCGCCATGCCTTGAGATCCGTGGTCCCTGGCCTCATGTGGACTGAACCCCAAACCATAAGAAAATAAATCATCTGTCCTCTAAGTTACATGGTCAGTCTTTAAGATTATAGCTGTGAGAATGCTGACCAGAACAGATGGTTTCTATCAAATGCATATGGCTTTCATTCCATGGTGAAGCTGAAAGCAGTACATGGAACATCCCAGGCCATGAGCCACCTGCACCTCAAAGGCTCCGGGGTCTGGAAGCAGCTCAGATCAGGCGCCACAGGCTGCAGCCCTCTGGAGGCAGTCTAGGGAGGACCTTTCAGCCCCCCTCGGTGCCCCTGGCAGGCCTCCAGAGTCCTGGGCCTTGTGCTTGGAGAACTTCACAAGGCTGCTGTCAAGATGGCAGCAGCGTCCCCCACAGGGGCTTGAGAGGGACCGAGGGCAGCATCCTGGTGATCTAATCTCAGATGTAACACCTGCTCACTGCTCTGTGTCATTTGTTAGAAAAGAGTTACGAGGCTCGCCCTACCTGCAAGGTGTGTGGAGCTCAGAGGGGGCACAGACGCCAGGCCCTGGGCAGGCAATGCCACCAAAGCCACCTGCCCCTGCACCAGCAGGTCACAAAGAGGAGCATGCCTCGGGTCCTGGCCTTGAGTAATCTAGTGGCATTCAGTACAAGAAGCAGACGGGCCAACAAGTTATTTTGATGCAGCATTATAAGCACAATAACGCAACTACTCAGAAAGTGCAATGGTGGCTCAGGCAAAGACTGACTCATCTCTGTCACTGAAGGGCGGAGAGAGGGGGGACTTCCTGGAGGAGGTGAAATGCCACCAATTGAGACCCGAGAACTAAATAACCTGACCCCAGCTCCGAAGGACAGGTGCAGCTGGCAACCCCATGATTCACAGGCTCCGTCCCCTCTGGGAAACATCTGCATTCCTCATCAGAAGGCCCCAGAGAAGTGAATAGGGATCGGCATGAGGGAGCACCATGGCTTGCTCCAGCAGCAGCATTAATAGGAGAGTAAACAGGAGCATTGTTTCAACACTGTGCCCCAGTCAGCCTGCATTATGCTCCTGCCTAAATAGCCTTGTAAACATCAAATTCTGAGAAAGTGAAGGGAATTATGTTAATCATATTCCTGAGAGCACTCAAGCAAAGGGCTGTTTATTGAAAATATTGACAGGATGATGAAAAAAAAAGCCCGTCAGAGCGATCATTTCTCCAGGGCTTTCTGGGCGTCGCCGGGGGACGGGAAGACTCAGGTTTGGGGTGGGATGAGTTGACAGGCTCTGGATGCAGGCAGTGGAGACAAGGGCTTACAGCGGGGTCTTGGTGATCAGCGGATCCTGAGAGGAGAACACCCTGAGGAGGCCATGCTGGGTCCTGCTCGGGCTGGTGGGTGTTTCCCTGCCTGGGATGGGGTGACAGTAGCTTAGCTGGAAAGGAAGGGGCCACTCAGATACTGCCTTGTGGGTGGGCTGCAGAGAGGCAGGCTCCCCGGCTCATGTGCCCGGGCTGGGGCACCTCCTTCAGACTTAGCTGGGGTCCCCTGGGTTTCCCCCACCAGTCTATCTCCTGCTAACTTACACTGCAAATGTTTCCAAGCATGGCGCCCCCCAGGCCCTGCTCCCTGGGGGTGGAGGCTGCATAATTTTACCTCTGATTATCTGGGTATTAGATGGTGCCTGGCAGAGAGTCCCCACTCAGTCACAATTCATGGAGAGCTTTGGGTGGGCAGGTAGTCTGCAGCCCACTCAGCCCTACAGATGCGAGGAGAAGGAGGATTTTAATAAAGCCGTGTACTAAGGCCGTCTACCTGTTGGTGGAGTTGCTGCTTTTTGCAATGCAGAGCTTCAAGGACAGGCTCTGAAGTGAGACCATCTGGGTTTGAATCCCAAAGCAGCCTCTTCCTCCATTCTGACCCGGGGTAAGTGACTGGATTCTGCGGGGACTCAGATTCCTCCCGTGTGACAAGTGGAGAGAGCAGAAGGTGCTTAGCGTTGTAAGGATTCACTATGCTGCTACAGGTAGAGCTGAGATTAGGGCCATGCACATAGAGGTTCTCAGTAATGGCTACCATTGTTACCGCTCTGGGCATGTTAACCAGTGTCGGAATTAACCTTCTCTTGGTTACAGAGAGCCCTGGGAAGAGCCAGCTTGAGTTAACCAGAGCATGAAGGGAGTCCCCAGGGGCAGCAAATGCAGACTGGCCAAACCTGGGGGGCAACAGGACATTCCTGGACAGAAGGCATCCAGTTGCTCTGTCTCAATCTCTGTCTGCTTGGCTATCTCTCCGTCTGTGGCTCTCTGGTGCTCTGTGTGCATGACAGAAGAAGGCAGTCCACCAACCTGAATCTCCATGCCCCATGTAGAGCCACTCACAGAGGATTTGAAGTGGGTCCCGTGTCAGGTACCCCCGTCTCAGGTGCTGCCAGCCAGCCCCAAGTCCCTGGTCTTTGAGACCCATCTCTCTGGAAGAATAGCTGCGCTAAGAACAGGGCACCATGGTCCCAAAGAGGTCTGCCACATGTTTAGACCTGAGCTGCATGATATGCATTTCCTTTGTACCTTAGGGAGACTGAGGTTCAGCAAGGTTTGCAGCTATTTGGGGATGTTGGAGTCCAAGGGCATTGTGTTTTATTCCTTCTGCTTTTTTTTTTTTTCTTTTGGGCATGAGCAAATGTGCTTTCATACAAATAAAACTCCAACAAAGTGCTTCCTAAGATGGACTCTTCCTTCCTCCAGGAGGCCCAAGAGGGAATGCTTTGGAGGCACAGCCATGCACCAGGACTCTGGAGCTCCGTGTGGGTGCCCACCGAGGGAGTGGGTGGGCATCAGGTGGTCAGGTTCTGCCGGCCAGCTAATGTGTTTCCACCGGAAAATCCTCCTGACTTGTTTAGAAACTCTCTATTCAAACTGATACAATGACTGGTATTTACATGTGGTTAAAAATAGCTTCTTTATTACAAAAGAATTTTTTTAAAAACCTGCAAGTTTTAAGAAATACATAAAGGGAAGACATTTGCAGAAGTAGTTGATTATAGACTTGGGCAAAGCCCTTGGACATACTTATTGTTCTGTTTTAGGAATTAGATGTGAATTCGTGAAGGAGAACAACGGTTGCTAACAAAGGCGTCAGGAAAGAAGTTGGCACAAATTAAGGGAAAAAAACAAAAAACAGGGGCTTCGGCAGAAGGAGTGGTGGTGGGATACCCCGGGACTGGGCAAGGGCCACGCAATCCGGAGGCAGCAGCAGCTGTTGCCTGGTCTCCAGTCATGGGCTCCAGCCCCACCTCCGGGGGCAGGAGCTCCCAACGCCACCCTGCACTTCCCTGTGGGGGGATTGTGTTATTTGGAGTTCCCAGGGGGTGTCTCACCTGGAATAACAGGTCCTCGAGGATCAGAGGATCACCTGTTGGTAGTGTTTTCTTCCAGACAGGTGATCCTTCTGACTGCCGTGTTGCCCCATCTGCCTTTGTGAGGCACCCCTGCACTTGTTCTGGCTACTCCAAGACTTCTGCACCATTTGGCCAGCCCTGCCCCTTCCCTTGGATTCTGCCAGACCTACCTGCGGGACACTGGCTTGTGTGCTGGGCGCAGTCCCTGCCCCAGGGCTCTGCTGTGTGGGTGCTCACGAGCTCTGGCCGTGAACCAGGGCGTGCTGGTGACGAGGTGGTGGGGTCCATCCTGCATCTTACAGAGGAAGTGTTGTCAGGATGGCTTTTCTAGTTTTTGTTTTAATTAATTGCTTCTATTCTCTCTCTACACCATGGGATTTGTGTTCCCACCTTTTGGTCTGTGAGGCTCCGTCCCTGGACACACAGTTAAGCAACAATATCACCGAGATCCTCCCTGAGCTCCCTCCTCCCCAAGCAGCTCCATTTCTGCCCCTGAGGCCCTGCCTTCCTTGGGCAGACAGGATTAGGCTGGCCTGCTCCGCCCCTTTGCCAAACATGCCCAGGTGTGCCTAGATCCCAGGGGCCAATGTGGCTTCCTTCGGCAGCACCTATCAAGGAGGCAGTGTGTGTGTGGGTGTGGGGGAGGGCAATTACTCGCAGGTGTGGCTGCCCCTTCCAGATGGGGCTGCTGTGCTCAATCAATCCAAGGGTGAGGGAATGTGTCCTGGGCATTTGCTATGTGCTGGGCACAGTGTTGTCACTTTTATATCTGACACCTCACCTGTTCCCACAATCCACTTAATGTAGGTGAGTTGTCCTTGAACCTTTGGTCCTTCTGTCTCAGCCTCCCAAGACCCGGCTCACAATAGACCTTATATTTTTATCACTGGGGAGACAAGATTCAGAGTGACTAATAAGCTGTCTTTTTGTTTGTTTGTTGAGACTGCCATGTGCCGTGGGCCACGCAGATAAGCAGGGTCTGAGCATCTTGCCTGTACAGCACTGTTCTTAGCTAACTTCCCCACCATCCAGACCTCCCAGTCCTTAAACCATGATGCTGAACTCCAGGACATGTGTCCACCCCGGGGCTGTGAGTGTGGACAGTGGTGGGAGTCACCCTCAGTCCCTTTGCCACCAGGCCACCAGCAGATCCACCGGCGCCACCGCCCAAAGATGCTGCAACCCCCCACCCCTTCCTCTCCCTGCCTGACAGCCAGCGCCATCCGGGGCTGACTGGGGCTCTCTCCCTGGCCTCAGCCCCCTTTGCAGTCTTTGAGCGGTTTCTTCTGTGCACCCAGGGTCCTTAATGACGTCGGTGAGATCACGTCCCTCCTCTACCTGAAACTCCCGGCCGGTCTCCGTTGCTTAGGCCCGATGTGAGCTCTCTGAGCTGCGTCTTCTGGCTCCTGCTACCTGGGCTCCTCTGTGACCCACAGGCCCCCGCTGTCTCCCATGGCTGGCTTCACCTCCACTGCTCCTGGAGTTTACTTTTTCAAGCTCATCAGGTGGCTGTTCCGTTATCTTTATGGCCCACGGCGGGCCCCCAGAGCTGACGTCTCTTCCAGAGTCCATGTCAACCCCAGAGGAGATCTCACCTTCTGGGGCAATGTCCCCTTTCCCCCCCAGGAGATGTCATCCCCCCAGAGACGATGTCCTCCAAAAAAAAGACGTCAGCCTCAGAGACCTTCCCTCACCATGCTGTTCTGGACTGTCTCCATGTCTGCTCTTTCTCGCTCCCCCTTCCTGGGATCTTGGGAACTCCCTGGCCCTGTAACTGGCCATCAGGAAGCTCCCTTCCCCCTCTGAGCGGGTTCCTGTTGCAGGGGGCTCTTTAGCTCAGGACTGATCCAGCATGCATTTCGATGACCAGCGGTTGGGTGGGAAGACACACACACACACACACACACACACACACACACACACACACACACACAACACACACACACCCGCGGGCTTCAGGCAAAGCCACGGACAGGCATCTCACAGGTCTGGCCATGCCGCATTGTCCTGGAATGAGCTAATGGTTGAATGAAGCTGAACTCTGCAGGGCCAGGGCGAGGCGTGTGTCCACCCCCAGGCTGCTCCCCACCCCCAGAGATGAATGGTGCAGGACGGAGGGTGTTCAGTGGGTGCTGGTCCGGCACCAGGGCCTGCCTCTGTTCTCCAGGAGACTTGGTGGTTGGTGGCTTTCCTTTTGTATGCGTGTTTCTTTTCTACAGTCATCTGGAATGAGAGATCAGTGGAATGATCTCAGAGCCATGAGCCCCGGCGGCGGCGGTAGCAGGTCTCTGGAAAGCTAGCATTTGGTTGACGCTCAATAAATGCCCATTGAATGAAGGAATGATAGAAAAGACAACATAGCAGAACCGCAATTCACACGCCAGTCTTTGACCCCAGCTCTGCTCCTCTGTCCACCTCAGCTCGCGTCCCTATTCTGAAACTGACCCAGCCAACCCTTCCCCTGAACTCCCTGCTCCGGAGGGCTCCTGGCGTGCAGACCAGAGCCCGCCCAGGCTTGCTGTTGGTCAGCCCCGCTGGGAGCCGACTCTCTCTGATCTTACCACGGGAGCAGCGTTGCAAACAGGAGTGAGCAGGAATGGGTTAAATCCAGGAGCTCTCGGTCACGTTGCTTTCTGTGAGACGCCATGATTTCATGCATCTCAGAACTCCCAAATTTGCTGGCGAAGGGGGGGGGGGGGCTCCATTTGCCACAGGCAAAATACTAATAGTGATTTACCTAGCTCATAAGAATATTTGAATATTCATTAAGTTTTTATCTGCATCAGAAAAAAAATATTCCTCCACCACCTGTGATTTGACTCAAAGAGGACTTCTGTCTCTCTCCGGTTTGGCCAAGCAACAGACAGATATTCTTGGCTGTTCCCCAGCATTCATGGTGTCTTCTTCCTGGCACTCCATTGGACAATGTTTACCAGCCTCCTGGGTGCTAAGGGGGACCATGTGACCTCGTGCTGGCCCATGGAACCCAACTGACACCACTGTGGGCCACTTCTGGGAAGGTTCCACACATGTCCCCACCCTCCTGCAAGTCTCTTCAGCTCTGCCGGCCTATTGACACCCCGGGTTCTGTTGCACGGGTCAGAAATACATTTTTACTGTGTTGGAGGCCATGCACTTCTGGTAATTTATTTGTTAGAACAGGAAGCAAGCTTACCTACCTACTACAGCAACGTGGGCAAAAATTTTCCCCTTGTTCTTATGTTATGCCATAATTATTTGTACTTGATTTTGCATGATGTCTACTGGAATTTGACTAGCTGAATTCACTGTTTCTTTATATTGTTCTCTTGTAAGATTTGGCTTTTTGTCTCAATGGGGGCTAGATATATATCCTGTGCATAATACCCTCTTCACCGCATCACAGTAAGGGGACCCTCAACGCAGTGACTTACCTGGACCCCAGAGGAGTTCAATGTCAGCAGAGAGCACACCATTTTGTTGATTTCTCCCTTTGTTTCTTCTGTCCCTCTGTCCTTTCCTTCCCACTTTACTGAATACCTGGTTGGTGTAAGATATGGCATTAAATATTGTGGAAGAAGAGATAAGGAATGGAAAATACCATGTTTACAGATTCAGAATGGTCAAATATTGACAGCTTAGTATCATTCACCTTCAAATGAGTTTGCATGTTAATATTACCCCTGCGTTCTTATTTCTGTACCTGCCCCTCCCCACTTTCATTTATGTGGGGAGTTCTCAGCTGTGACAAGACCTGGAAATCACCTCAATTAGTTTTGGGGATGAGGAGCATATAACTAATTAATAAAATGCACAGATGTCCTCAAATTAATCATCATCTTTTGGGGATGCAAAGGATGACACATGAGGGAAGGGTCACATCCTTGAGCATAGGATGGACGCAGGTGTGGAGAGTTGCACCAGCACAGAAGAGGGTGAGTAAGTCAGGATTTGGGTCTGGAGATGTTCCGTTTGTGACTTGGATCAGGAATTTCTCCTGCGGATTTGGGCTTTGCTCATTTCCTGTGCCCCAGTGACCGTTTCTCGGCCCCTGCAGTTCTACATCGTGCCTGCTGTCCAGAGGCAACTATTAATAGCCCTCTTGCACCACTGTGTGTCTGGCTGGGAAAATAAATGACGGACCTGCCCTTCCTCGGCCCCCAGTCGTGGCCTTCATCTACCCACGCGCCTCCCTGTACAAAATTCTGTGTGCCACGCATGGCCCAGTCAATTCAGGGCGGGGAGTTACAGAATGAATGTCGGTAATCTCTTGGTCCCACTCCACAGGGATGAATGATGGGCGGATGGTGCAATGGAAAAGCTGGCGCAGCCCTCTGCAGGGAGGAAGGCGAGGCCTTGGCATGAGCCGTGGCCTGTGGCACCACCATCACACTTAAAATGTGGCCACCTTCCACCTTTCTCCATGAAGTTGTTTCCACTTTCATCCCGCCAAGAGATTGCTTGAGGGAACTCTGGAGAAAATCCCAGTCTTCGGATAAAGAGACGTGACAAATGCTTATGTTTTAGGGTGTGCTTATCAGTAGTGCTTAGAGGTCAACGGAATGCAGCCATATAGCAATATTTATCACTGGCTCTTTCCAGATGTCAACTAGAAATAAGACAATGCCAGGTATTCTCTCTGTCCACTCAATTATACACACACAGGCCTGTGTTGGCAGTGGTGCGTAAAGGACTGTGTAGTATTCTGACCCACTTGCGGATATTGAAGTCTCTGAGAAGAGCCTGTCACCAAATAGCACTGTTCTCCGACAGCTAGCACCTTACTCTTTGAAGCACAGGCTGAGTGCTTCCCAGCAGGATTAATTGGGACAACGGCATAAAAGATGATAAAAGTTTTAGAAACTCAAGTAGTGAGCGTTAATGTGATAATTAAACCTACTGATTAAGGACTTTAAGAACTGGGGTTTCAATTCCTAGACCCAAAGATGGAAAGATGGACAAGGAGGTATCCGAGGGGCCTGGTGACCTCATTACTCAGCTCGTGGGTGGGGACAGCGGGAACTCCTGCCTCTCTTGGCCCTGAAGCACAGCTTCATGGAGACGCTGTCTCACGGTTGCCTCTGCCATTGTTATGGTTAGACACAGTGTCCTCTGAAGAGATCACGTTTTAATGTTGAGTTGGAGTAATTAAGTCATGAAGGTTGTAATCTCAGAGTGAATCCATCGTGACAGTTTTACTGGGCAGTAACCTAGATGGGTAGGGTGTGGCTGGTGATGCAGTCTTATGGAATATGCTTTTGTCTTTGAAACCCCTTACTTATTTTGCTCTTTCTCCTTCTGGTCTCCATGATGGTAGAGAAGAGCCTTTCTTTCTCCTTCTCTATCTGCTTCCTGCTGACATATCCTGAACTCCGCAGACTCACATGGACTGAACCCCGAAATCTCCAAAACGTTGTGAGCAAACAAATCTTTCTTCCTGTAAGTTGTATTTGGACTATAGCAATAAGAATGTTGACCAAGAGGACCCGAAGGAGACAGAAGGCCCTTGACAACAAGCGCGGGGGTGTATTCACACATCCTGAGTCGTCCCAGAGAATGGGAGATGGGGTCAGCCACCTTCCTCAGTGAAGGGCCAGATGGTGAGTGTCAGAGGTTTGCTGGCGGCTCTCATGGTCTCTGTCTCGCTGACTCTCCTCTCCCGTGGCAGCGTGGGACCACAATCAACAACAAGCAAATGAATGGATGGCTGGGTTCCAATAAAACTTCATTTGCATAAACAGGTGGGGCCTGAGTTTGCTGACTCTTGAACTAAATGGATGGCTAATACTCACTGAGAAGTTGAGACATACCCTACAGGCTGTTCATACATGAACTTACCTAGTTCTCTCACAATCTCAGAAATCCAGTCACAGGTCTCATTGAATAACCACCCCTGGTTATCAGCTAGTTAGTGCTGGAACTAGTGCTCTCAGACCTGGGCATGATGATTCCTTTATCTGAGCCCAGCAAGGCTGCTCACCCCTCAGAGCTATGCTGCTCCTCTCACTCACAGGTGATCTGGGTAGCTCAGCGTAGCCCAGCGCATCTGGATCCTCTTCATTTTTCATTGATTTCTGCTTAAGGACGTTTGCAAGATAAGTATTGCCATCCAGAATTTAGAAGTCCTTCCTTTTCTTCGGGGCCCTAAAGCAATGGGTATAGCAACCTGGTTTCTCTAAGGATTCCTCCACATTTGGCAGGGGAAGGGGCATTAATATTGATTGCATACCTGGCTACGCCAGTTGCTAAGCTGATAACTACCTCTGGTAACTCACCGGTGTGCACAAAACCTTCTGAACCCCGCTGTTCAGTCAAGGAGCAGGATTGGGGGGCTATGTGGTACTTTCAAAGTCACGTTCTTAGTAAGTGGCACAGGTAGAGATTCAGCCCAAGGCTGGTACATCCCAGGGTGTGTGTTTGCTCCCGGCCACCCACGACAGTGTGTGCTGGGAGGTTAATCAGAGCTGGAGTGAAGCCATGTCTGCCAGTCAGTGAAGACTGCATGGCACTGCTCTCTGACCAACAGCTGTTCCCCTCTCAATGACCCAATCACCACTAGGACTGTACTTGTTATTCTGATATCACTCAGAACCAATGGTTTCTAGTGGGAAGCATCGGGGCATGCACCACCACTGGGGGACAAGTGACACCTCTGTTTGGATCTCAGTTGCCAGAGGAAAATTTACAAACCCAAAAAACAATGGGCCAGGCGTGGTGGCACAGGCTTGCAATCTCAGGGCTTGGGAGGCTGAGGCAGGAGGATTGCAAAGTCACCACCAGTCTCAGCAACTTAATGAGGCCCTCTGCAACTTAGTGAGATCCTGTTCAAGATAAAAAATAAAATAGAGCTGGGGGTGTAGCTCAGAGGTAGAATACCCCTGGGTTCCAACCCCAGCACACACACACACACACACACACACACACACACACACACACACACACAAAACAAACCCAAAACAAAACAAAAACCGATGGATAGAATATTCTTGAGATTTCCCCTAGAGGCGGCAGGTGCTGGTCAAGCCGTGTGGCCCTCACACCAAGATTCCAGCCCGCAGTGTGTGGTGTAGACCTGCTGCCGTGCTGCTCTGTAACTCAAGCCTGGCGCAGACAGTGTAGGGAAGAGGGCTCAGGCTCACAGTCCCGGGAGAGGGATGAGTCAGCTCTTTCCATGGGTCCTTGAAACTGGAAGGCACTCCGGGAAACTTAGAATCCCCTCCCTCTTGGGTCTCCCAAAGCCACATGCATCTGTCTGCCTGTGCCCCCCCAGGGGGACACGCACCGCCACTCCAGACAGGCATCAGCATTTGGGGACAGCTGCGATTGCTAAAGAGCTTTGTCATTTTTAATGAGCTACAGAACCAAAATCTGCTTCCTTGATGTCCTCGCTTAACTGAAACCCCAGCTCTCTTCCGTGGCTCTGTGTGAGTTGAATCAGGAAAGGAGGAAGGAACAGAGGTTGCCCAAGACCCAGGGCACTCCCCGACTGGCCCCCTGCAGCCTGTCTATGCATAGTCCCTCCCCATGTGGCCCTCAGCATGCCTGGTCTGGGGCCATTTTAGCCCAAAGCGCACATGCTCTGAATGTCTTTGAGGCATGCCTCCGAGCCTCGTTTCCCCAGGGCCCCGCAGCCTGTGCAGCTGAGCGCTGATGTTCGGCCATGAGGCTGCAGGTCCCCTGCCCAGCAGTGTCTGCATTAACGCAGCCACTACGTTCTCCAGGTGAGAACTCACGCAGGCGTCCCCAACATTGGGATGGGATGCGGGGTGATTCTCTAGGACCTGTTCAGCGCCCCTCGAGCCCCTTTGCACCCACACAGCAGATTTCTCTTTGTCAGCTCACGACAGCAGTTTTGACCATGCAGCTGGGAACCATGGCCTCCCTGTGTGGGACGCTGCTGCCTGACACTTTGTGTGTCGTGTGGTCACCTAATGCCTCCCAATCACAGGACTAGTGGGCCCTGGGCTACAGGTTGGGGGCAGTTCCACAAACCTGTGGGTCACTCCCTCTCCAGGTGTGACGGTGAGGTAAGGGCGCAGCTGGGCATCATGGAGGAGGCTGAGGAGGCCCCGGAAGGCAGGAAGTACTCAAGACAACCCCCTGGGAGGATGGTAATCGCAGGTAGGGAGCGGGACCACGACATGCAGATTATCCCGAGTCCATGGAGTCCCGCCAACACCAGATCAGCGAGTCCTGAAGCCTTGTTCCTAGGAGAGCTGCAGGCTGGGGTGTCAGGGAGCTTTCCCACAGAGGAGACACAATACCTGACGAGCACAGGTTAGAGGAGGAAATGCTTACTGGCTCGTGGGTGTTGGAGGTGTCAAAGATTTCAGCTCACAGTTGGTCCGCTCCAAGGCAGAAACCGCTCAGCTCAGCTGCAGGGCTTTAGGGCATGGCAGAGGAGGAAAAGCCATTCTGATGTCATGGGGACCAGAAAGAACAGAGATAGAGATAGAGATAGAGAGAGAGAGAGAGAGAGAGAGACAGAGAGACAGAGAGAGAGAGACAGAGAGACAGAGAGACAGAGAGAGAGAGGGAAGTGTGTGTGTGTGAGGGACAGATACAGTCATGCAGTAGCTCGCACCCCTGGGTGACCCACCTCCTCCAGCTGTGTCCTACCTCAAAACCTGGGTGCTCTGGCAACACATGAGCATTTATGGAGAACACTCGGTATTCAAACCATATCAGGCAGCTTATTAGTCAGGGGTTTCCAGGGAAATAGAACTAACAGGATATGTATATAGATGTACGAACGGTCCTCGGTTTACAATGGTTCAACAAGGATTGTTTAACTTTACGAGGGTGTCAGAGTGCACCCTTCTCGCCAGTCAGATTCTGACTTTCAGTACAGTATTCAGAAAATTATACGAGATATTCCACACCACATTATAGAATAGGCTTTGTTGAAAATATCGTAAGTTGAAAATGCACTTAACACACCTGGCCTCCTCGTTGGCATAGCCCAGCCTATGAGGAGGCCAGGTGTATTAAGTGCATTTTCAACTTACGATATTTTCAACTTCTGATGGGTTTCTTGGAACCTAACTCCATCATAAGGGGGTAGTGTCTGCATATAGAGTTTTTTTTTTGGTTGTTGTTGCTTTAGGTAATTGGCTCCTGCAGACTCAGAGGCTTGCAGGGTGGGCTGGCAGGAGGGCTGATGCTGCTGTTCAAGTCTGAATTTCTCCGCTGTAGAATTCCCTCCGTTCCAGGGACCTCAGACTGGGTTCTCTTTGGGCCTTCAACTGTGCCAGGGCTTGCATGGGAGGCTCAGGGTGGAGTTTAATCCCTGCTGTGAGGTGTGGCTGTGGTGTTCAGACTTGGGTGGGGCTCTGGGAGATGTTTAGGGTTAGATAAGGTCCTCAGCCTGGAGCTCCCATCTTGGAATCCTGGTGGCATGAAACAAAAGGGTGGAGAGATGAGAAGAGACACACATCCAACCTCCCCGAGCCACCTCGGGACTCGGGAAGTCACCAGAGATGGCCCCTTGACCTTCCTCTCCTGGGTCAGGAGCCAAAGTAAGTCTTTCTTCTTTACAAAGTCATGCATGATATTGTGTTTTTAGGAGCAGAAAAAGGATTAAGGCAAACAGATTGGATACCGCCCACCCCCCATCAGGGAGGGTAATCATCTTTATTCAATGTCCACTGAATTAAATGTTAACTTAATCCCACAACACCCTCACAGAAATGTCCAGAATAATCTTTGGCCAGATATCTTGGGCAAAATGGCTCAGCCAAGTCGACGCACAAAACTCACCATCAGGGTTAGATCCCTGCCACCTTCTGGTGGACACGTTTTCACCAACCAGTCAACATATAAAGGCGCCATACTTAACACATATCGCTCATTTGTCGATGGAACTCCTGACCAGCGACGCTGGCTGCCTGCTCCCCGAATGAGCCGTCTCCACACACGTTTCTCCAGGAGGCATGTCGTGCTTCCTGCTCTTAGCACCTCTTAGCACCTCCAGGCAGCATTTGAGCATGCGCCTGGCTATTTTAACCAGTGAAATCACTCACAAAAAGCAGGAAGATGTGAAAAATGCAACACTAACTGGACCTCGGAAGGACCTTTGTTCACAGGACGGGCTTGAAGCAGAGAGTCGAGTAAGTGCCTCTTTCCCCTCTGTCAGGAAGCTGCACTCGGCGACTCTGATAATGGCTGCTCCATGCGCGCCCAGGGAGGGCCGTGGTGCATTGTGGGCATGAGTGGGGGTTTGCATGTGGGTCTTAGCGAGAGAGCGGATTTGCAGAGACTGAACCTGGGAGTCACTAGGCCCTGCCCGCAGGATGGGGGGCCTGGTGGGGGAAACCAGAGAATACCCAGAGAGCTGAGGCCTGATGTTAGATGGCTTTTTCGATGACTCTCAGCTGGGGCTTGGCCTTTTCCATTAAAGGGCTTTAAAAAGTGCTTGGAAGCCGGGCATGGTGGTGCGCACTTGTAATCCCAGCAGTTAGGAGGCTGAGACGGGAGGACCCGGGTTCGCAGCCAGCCTCAGCTACCTAGTGAGGCACTCCGCAACTTAGTGAGACCCTGTTTCAAAATAATGAAAAAAAAAATAGGGCTGGGGGTATAGCTCGGAGGTAGAATGCCCCTGAGTTCAATCCCCAGTACCAAAAAAAAAAAAAAAAAAAAAAAGTGCGTGGAATTGGATGTTCATGTTAGTTCTATGGTCGTTGAGCACAGACTGGGTACTGGAGCCAGAGACAGCCCAGGTGGTCACAGAGGTACAGTGCGAGGCGGTGACTCTCTAGAGGAGCCTGTGGCAGAGGGTTGGGAAGAAGGAAGGGGTGGTACATGGCGGAAGCTGCGCCATGAGGGTGCATGTGGAGGTGAGGTTTGTAGTGCCCTCCAGGGTTAGGACTCCAGTCCCTGGAACGAGCTCTGCTTCTGATCTTCTCAGCACTACTCCTGAAACAGCTGCCATGTCTCCCTCCCCCAGAGTTCTCCAGAAAAACCACTCAGCCGCACCGCTCTCACCTGTACAGAGTGGTCTGCATCCCCCGAACCCTCTACACCCTCCCGGTCTGCAGCTTCGGTGTCTGTCCTATTTCTATGCATGGGAATGGTCGAATCTATGACGCTCCCCCCCTTCTGGCCAATTCCTTTCAGACCCGCTGCTCTGCTCCTGCATCTAATAAATTAGACTCCTGGGTCGAGGGAGGGCAGCACCCTGCCCTGCTACTGCCAGCGCCTTCTGTGGAGGGGAGGCTGGAAGTCCTGGAGCCCCAGCAGCCCTCCCAAGGACACAGCAGGAGGAGCCCGGTTTGCAGGAGACTTTCTGGCGACGGCCCCTGGCCCTTTGCCCCCCTCTGAGTTTTGAGCTGCACTACTTCTGGGAATGAATGACAGCCAACCTACAGCGCCGCCTGGCTCCCGCCCTCTCCGGAGAGTGCCCGCCCCTGAGCGTCTATCTGTCTCTGTCTGCACCCAAGGAGACGCGGCGTCCCTCCTCAGTCTTGGCTTGGTGTCTGGAGCCTTTTAGGATTCTGCACCCAGCGGAGCTCCAGCCCCGATGTACACCTTAAGTAATGAATTATCCATGATTAATTACAACTAACTAGGCCTCTTTCTTCCCCGGGCACTTGATCTAAATATTTACAAGGAATTCTGATCAGACGCTCGCCATCCAAATTAATATTGTTTCATCGGGAAATACAAGCATGTTTTCAACCCAAATCAGCTGTGGTTTGGAGTCCAATCGGCATGCTCTGGGACTCATCGAAGATGGATGATGTGGCTGGCCGGTCAGGCAGAAGGGCAGTGCGAGCTTGGGATGATGGGCTGTCCCTACGGAGTCTACTGGAGGCTCCCAGGCGGCCAGCCCTGCAGCGCCGTCTCCCACCCGCCCTGGGCACCTCGGCAGGGGTGGCCTTCGGAGAATCCCGGGGCTGAGAGCCTGGATACTTGGAGGTGTGCCTGTGGCTGCCTGGCTTCCTATCTGGAGGGGGGACATCCTGCCACAAAGCAAAGAGCTGGGACCTCAACAGTCACGGAAGCAGGGGCTGCCCTGGTGTCCCGGGTGGGTTGTCCCTGGGCTTTCTGTGAGTCGGGGAGGTGGGCATCTTCAGTCATGACACACCCGTGGTCACTCACATCCTTCCTGGGTCTTTCTGGTCCAGGAAGGCGGCTGATGACAAGTACCCCTGTCCTTATGCCCGTCCCAGGCACTGCTTCTACAGGGGCCCTTGCGTCTGCAAGCCACTCAGCTATGCACAGAGGGGACAGACCCCTTCACGCCTGTCCTGCTCAGCGAGGGTGCTCACCCCACCAGGCGGTCTTGGCGATGCCAGGTCATTGTCTGCAATGTATCTGAGTGTGGTTCACCAAGCACAGGAGCCTCATGAGCCTGGCCTAATGGATCAGAGGGAGCTATGCAGTGAGGCTAAGGAGCATCGGCCTCCTGACCCAGCACATGCGGGGAGGTCGGCCCAGTCCAGAGAGCTCTCAGCACCTGGTGACCGAGAGGCTGCTGAGAGGGCTCAGGACCCACATCCACTTTTCCCTCTTACCAGCTGTGCGGCCTTGAGGAAATCAGAGTGGGGCTGAGGTGTGGCTTTCCCATCTTACAAAATAGGAGATTAGCAGGTGCCTCTCTGGGCTTACTTGGTCACCTTGGAGACCCACTGAGGTGAGGGATAGCAGACCAGGGGTTACTAATGGCCAGTAACCTCCACACCGTTATGCCCCAACAGCTCTAAAAAAAACAGGGACTCCTGCTTCGTATTTCAAACACTAGATGGAAGCTAAATTTCTGCCTTCCCGCCTACCCAGCTAAAAACAACTACGCTCGCAGAGCCTGACAGTCTTTGACAAAGCTTGGCAGATGCTCTGAAACTATGCCTCGTTCAAGAAGCCTTGTTAGGAACAATAGAGAATGCGAAGATGGAGAAAGCCGGGCCCCCGCCCTCCAGGTCTATGGCGGGAGGCTTTTCCCAGGCCGAGTTAGCCTCCACCCACATCAGCCTGTGTTACTGGGGCGCCTCCTGCCCACTGACCACAGGAAGGATGCTTCTCTCCACTTCATTTCCTTAAATCCAGGGGCAAGCGCGCGGCCTGGCTCTGCAGCTGATTCATTCCCATTTGCAGGCCCAATTAAAAATGACTGCCAACGTGACACCTAGAGAGGGCGATCGGGCTGGAGGAGCCCCAAGCTCCCACAAAGGGGTTCCAGATCCTGGTGGTGGATCAGCACGGCTCAGGCTTGTGCATTTCTTGCAGGAAGCCCTGCAGGGAACATACGTGTCTCTTTCCTGACAGGTCTGCTCAGCTCATGAATCCTGAAATGAACCTCAGGCCGCTCATTCCCAGCCTCCTCTGGCGCGCACGAGGCTTCTAATTGAGGTGTGCAGCTGGTATTTGGTTCTCCGTCTTTTGGTTTCGAATGCAAAGCCTCTGTGTTCTGCAGGGATCCTCAGCATTTATTGAGCACCTGCTGTGTGTCTGGGCCACAGAGCGGGCACTGCAGAAAGACCACGGTCCTTGTGCTCCGGGAGATGGTCAAATGCCTGTCACGTCATGGTGCAAAGCTCCATGTGTCACCTGGCCCTTGTGAAGCATGACGGGAAAGGGCCACGCGTAGGACCTCGGGCTGCACGAGTGCCATTCTGTTCTGCATGGTAAAGGGTGTGAGGTGACGTTCACACTGGTTCCAGGCGATTGAATGGGCGCTCTATTAGAGAGAGAACTTTGGCAGGGGAAGGAGCAGGTGGAAAACGCTGAGGTCTGATCAGAGGAAAGCAGCCCCAGGTTGGCCGAAGAGTGAAGGGAAGATTGGAGAGTTAGATATGGAGCACCTTCTCAGTATCAGGACGTACAGGCAGCACCTGCAGCCAGAGTGGCCTGCTTTGAATGGAGAGAGAGAGAGAGAGAGAGAGAGAGAGAGAGAGAGAGAGAGAGAGAGAGAGAGAGCCGGGGAGACTGTCCTGCCTTTGTCAGTAAAGTCCTCCCATAGGAGGTGAGTCCAGCTAGAACCACAGGGATGCATCCTGTTTGGTCCCAGTGAAAGGAGCGAGGGAGGACAGAGCTCTCCGGGGGCCCAACACGGGGCTGGACGCTCTGTAGGACGGAAAAGAAACCTGGCCGGAGCCTGTGGAGGACCGTGGTTGGTGTGTGAAGTCCTCCTCTGAGTGAAAGACGGGCCTCTCTGCACCCAGGCCGACAGAAGGGGGGGCCCTGCCAGCCGGGGTCTGTGTGGTTGCACTACTCCTCCCTTCCTGGGAGCACAAACACCACAAAAGCACACGCCTCCTCCCTGGGCTGAGAAGGAGGTGCCAGAAGCCTGCTGCAGAGCCCTGGGCTTTCCCTCTGTAACTCTGTCTTAATCCATCACTACCGTTTTTAGAATGATTCTCCATGGTGCAGAACCTCCCGGAGGACCATGTAGGAACTTGGCGTCGTCTCGACATGTTCCAGGTCAAGGTCACATATGACATTTTGGACAGAGGCTGGTGGTCCGTTCCACTCCTTGGATGGGGGCACGCTAGTGCAGGTGCATCGTGACTCAGTGATGCCCTCAAGGACCCCACAGCGGTCGTCTCGTGCAGAGCTTTTTGTTCCTATAGGGACCATCAATAAGGATTCCCATGCCTTGCTCATCAGAGTTGAGTTTTGGTCGCTAGGTATTTGCCCAACTCATTTTTTGCAGACATGTGCAAACATCAGGGCCTGATTCTTATTAATGGGCAGTGGATGGACATTCTCTTCTAAAGGTAAGTCTTACGGTCAAATCCCACTGAGTTCATCTAATTCCTTAGGTCACTATCCCAAGTGCCTACTGGATATCTGTCTTTATTCTCTGGCCAGGAATGAGATTTCTTATCCTCCCCTCAATCCAACACGCTCTGCGCCTCTCTCTCACCCTGAAAGACCTGCCTTGGGTTCGGTCAGTTCTGCCGTGAGCCTTCTCCTCCTACAGACCATGAGCTCCTCGCTCCCTCCGTGCATCCAGGAGTGTGCTGAGCCTCCCTCCGAGCAGACCCCAGCCACCCCCACGCCGAGATCTCCTAAGATCTTCCCTTTCTCCATTTATTTCTGATCCAAAAGAAATGAGGTGGAAACTGGGTCATGGTGTAGTTGACAGAAAATGAGTTATCTGCCATGTTCAGACGGGCCATCCTCCAGTTACTTAAGGTATAAGATTCTATCGCATAAATAAGGTCATCCCTGTGGAGGAGATTATGTGGGCGCCCGGGTCAACAGAGTGAAGCTGCTGGGAAACTTGGGGTGGGGAGGGACAGGGAGACTGAGAAGTTGCTCAGTAGAAAAGGAGTGCTCAGTGGGACTCCTGCGAATAGCATTTGGAAAGCAGATTGCTGACCGGGTCATTGTTGGTGGGGCTTCTGCGGGAATCTGTTAAGCCACCTCCCTGTGCTCCTGTCTCCATGGGGAGGGCCTCAGCTTATCAAAAGCAAAGTCTCCTGAGTTTGATAGCTCTGATGCTGGTCTGAAAGTGGCCCTTCTCAAAGAGGCCCAAGCCGGGTTGCCTTACTTCAACGGTGACAAATTTAGACTCTACAGTTTCAAGTGCGAGGAGGCCAGCAGGCCAGCTGCCATCTGCACCCTGCAGTGTCCTTCAGCCTCTGGACAGGAGTCCGGTGATGTGGTCTTTTTCTTGCAGCCTCTGGTGGCTGAGTAATACATGTGTGATGAATGCGTGAGATCTCTGTTTGCTGTGTGGGCCTTTGACTCTTCTGTTTTCGGCACTGTCCGAGGGCCCAGGCACCTGCCTTGGTGCCATCTTATCCAGGGTCTTGGTTTCCACCTTGAAGCTGATCCTTCAAGGTAGGGAGGGTTTGGGTTTCACCTAAGGCCGCCCGAGTCATGTGGTGCTGCTCCTCGGGCAAATGACGCTGTCTTGCGGCTGAACCTCATTACGCTCTTTATATGACTTCCGAGGCCTGTTGTGTGTACCGCACAATTCCTTTTTAAAGAGGCTCAGCTTTTTCTTCTTTAGACTGTCTTCTTAGAGAGAAAGTCTTCCTGGCACCTCCCCGCCCCCTGCTCCTCTGCTCTCTGCTGTGGGTTGCCCTAGCATTGGACACCAGTTAGCACAGGTCAGTCCAGTGTTTGCTCAGCGGACTCTTGCTGGAATCCAGGCTCTGAGAAGACCTGGATCCTTGGCAGCCCTGTGCATCCCAGAGTGCTAGCTCCTCAGACAAGGGCAGCTCGACGTGTCCCACCAAAGAGGACTCTGCTAGGTGCCTCGTCAGCCCACCCCATGCAGACCTCAGCTCCACCATGCACCAAATTTTGGCTCTGCCTGGGTGATCCAATTTACTCCCGGCCTCCTCATCTATAAAATGGAGATCACAATCCCTACCTGGCTGGTTGTCATGGAAACTTAGCTTCCGAGCACCTGTCAATCACAGAGAAGGGTTGGCCATGAGTATTGCTTCCTAAGAGTTGCCTGGGGCTATTCTCCGTGCCCCTGCCGAAGCCAAGATGGAAGTCAGAGCTCACCATCTTCTTCTCACACTCACTGTACACACCCCCAAATGGAGCCCTTCCTCATGAGGGCCCCTACATTTCTTGCAGTGATCTGCAGTGGAACTGGCGTGCACCGTTAGAAGGAGCACGGTTGATTATAATTCCATGGGCATCCTGAGAAGTGAAATGTTTTGTAGGTCTGAGGATTGTCAGAAAAAAAAGCACTTCCTCACTATTGTTGAAAATCTTTATAAAACACATACAATTGCTGTAGTATAAATAGCCAACATAAAGTGGGTGCTTATCATGGGCCAAGCTAAATGCTACATGGCAAATGCTGTGGATGCAGTATTTAATTTAGTCTTCAGGGTATTTCTTTTCTCTTCTTTTTCTATGCAAGAAACACAAGCATGGAGAGGCTGAGTGACTTCTCTGACATCACACATGCAGTGTCCTGGGACTGAATCTGTCTGATCCTAAACCTCACATTCTTCCCTGCTCTCTGGCTTTTAGGCTGTGTGAGAAATATATAGAAACTACTTTTATTTTTTAGGGGCTATTTCATTTTACATATTTTCTACTTAATTTATCAGAATTTAATTTTGGCATGAAATGAAAAAAGACTGAATTAATTTCTTTTTAATTTTTTTTTTGTGGCACTGGGAATTGAACCCAGGCGCATTCTACCTCTGAGCTATACCCTAGCCCTTTATTATTATTGTTGTTATTATTTTTTTTGAAACAGGGTCTTGCTAGGCTGTCTTGGAACCTGAGGTCTTCCTGTCTCAGCCTCCCAAGTACTGGGATTACAGATGTGTGCCACCGTGTCCGACCAGCATTTTGAGTTTTTCCCATTTAGACAATTCTCACAATACCATTTGTTGGGTCAACCTATTCTTTCCCCCATTGTTTCATGATTGTCCCTTTTTTAAAAAAAATCATATTAAATCCTTAGTTCTACCAGAATCAATTATTTTCCTCTACTCTTGATGCATCATTGCTTCTCATGAATTCATTTCTCCTTTAAAAAGCCCCGCCCCCTTTCATCTTACTCGAAGGTCACCTGTGGGTGTGTTTTATGTGACTATGATGAATCAGACCCGATTGCAAAAATACTCAGCTCTGCTCTGTTTCCCTTCATGCGCGCACAGCTATCAAGTTGTGAGATTCAAACGTCACTGACGATCTCACCTGGGCCCGCCAAGCTCAGTGGGAGCCACCAAGTACAAATGGTGACCCATTGCCCTCGGACACCCAGGGAGGAACAGAATGGAGACTAGAGCCACAGCCCCCAGGCCATACGGCCTTGTGATGGCTCCTTCTTACCTACTCCTGAAAATCAGTGGATTCCTCTCCTGCTTTGACAGATCTGCACACCTGCACTCCCCCAAAGAAACACAACTTTCTCTCCTCTGTGCCTTGTCATCTCTGCAGCTGGGTTCAGCATCCTCTAAGCTGTGCAAACGAAAACTTCCTGTCACTCTCAAGTCTAAATCTATTCCCCATTTCTGTATTTACCTCCCCAGTAACCCAGATCACCAGCTCTTCTCCATCTCTGGAGCCGCCTCTTGGTGCAAACACCACCATTGACTTAGGAGTCCCCACAGGACTTGGAACAGCCCCTCTTTCTAACCATGCATGCTCCAGCCCTTCTCCACAGGCGAGCTCTGCAGAGCTGCAGCCATGCTAAAAGTGCATCCAGGATCTGATTCCACCTTTAGCAAGACCCAGAGGTGTCTTCCCAACATACGCCATGGGTCATTTTCCTATTTTTCAGGTGCCCTGCTCTCTCCTGCTTTATGCAGGGCTCCTCTGGCAGCGCTTCCTGGATGAATCACTTGCACGGTGCACAGGATCCTTTCATTCAGGGGCAGCTCCCCAAGATGTCTCATGATGGGCGCATAAAAGCCATGTGTGCAGGAAATATAGGCTGAGTGGGTGAATGAATGAAGGAGAGCTTTCCTCCCACCCACCAAGGGGAAGGTGAATCTCTACTGTTTGCAGGAGCTGCAGAGTCCAGTGCGGTGCTGCGCTGCATGGGGAGGCTCCTGCACAGTCCCACCAGCTGACCCAAATATGAGGGGAAGGGGCTCCTGAGGGCAGGACGGCATCCCGAGTCCCCCTCTCAGATTGCCCAAATGTTGAAACTTCGCAAATTCAATCTTGGATGAGTATTGCATTCTTGCCAATTACCTATAGGTGTATGAATTGGATATTCATTAATTCAGATAATTGGTCAATTGAATCTTTCCCAAACATGCTTGGCCATGAAGTCCTCCGTTCACATAACATCCCGAGGTGGGGAGGGAGGCTGGGCTGGACACGTGGGTGGGCTCCTTCATGGTGGGAACCCAGGAGCCCTCCCGAGACCCAGCTCAAGGGCCACACAGCAACCTTCAAAGCCTCTTCGGGAGGTGAAGCCATTTTGAGCAAGAGAGGCACGACAAATCTATTTTCCATTAAACAAGTGAGCTGTGTAATTATTACATATTATAATTTTTTTCCAGCAGGACAGGCGTAGCTGGAAATTAAGCAGATTCTACGAACAACCGAACCTAATGAATCCTGCGACGATTGAGCCGTAAGTGGCCGCGTCTTGAATTGCAGCGTGTCAGCCAGTGAACTGTGTTCGGATATTAATTATGTAATCACGGGTGGAATGCAGAGCAGAGGAGTAGCCGGGCCTCCGGGTCAACACAGTTGTCACTCTTGGGCTATGAGCATGACACCTGCTGGGCTGTGAGACAGGGGTGGGCGGAAGGTGCTGGTGATCAGAATCCTGGGGCTACCGCTGGGGAAATGGCAGGGCCCCGTCCTCATCACCCGGGAGGGAGGTGGCGTCGGTGTACATCCCGCTAATGGACTGAGGGCAGCCCCCACTCCGAGTGCCGCCGGTGATGGAATTGATTCTCCCTCTTGTCTCCATGAGAAGGCAAAGAGAAAGAACAACTTGGGAAGGAAGCAACAATTGTGCAGCTGGTCAGATGCAGAGCTAATAAGGCAGGCTGTGAGTTTAGAAGACAGAGGGGAAGAGACATGAGAACACAATCTGCTGGTGGCAGGCTTGGCTTTGTCAGAGCGTCTCAGTGGCCAGTGTAGGCTCTGCATAGACGTAGCTGGGTTAACTGCTTCCCTGAAGCTAGGTTGCGGTCTTCTGGAGTTGGCCAGCAGCTCTGGTTCTCGCCCATCCTTTAGTTCTTGCTCACTCCCGAGTCCAGCAAGCCTTAGTAGGATGCTTGCATTTGCTCAAGTGTGCAAGGCACTCAAGAGGAAGGGATGAGTGTGAAGCAGAATTTAGCACTTGTCCTAGGAGGTGGTCCTGGAAGAGAGCCCACGCCCCTTAAGGCACACGTGAGTCAGGTGAGCTCTGGACTGGGGATGGCTGTAGGAGACCCAGCAGGGAGCCTGGTCCACACTCTGGCTCCAGGGCTGCTTCTTGGAGGTGGGGCCACGGAGGTTGTGAACTCCAGGAAGAGGCGGCCACTGAGGGAAAGGAGAGTAAGGGAAGGTGCAAGAGAGTGACTCAGGCACAGAGGCTTGCGCTGGCGGGAGTGACTGGGTGGGGACCCGTGGCTCCTTCTTACTAGGGTTTGGCCATCAGGATGGACATGACATGGGTGAGTCTCCAGGGAAAGGGAGGCATCTGTTCATGGATGCTTTTGAAAGCCATGAGAAGATCTTGTGCTGCTCGCACCAGGACAGGTGTTGGTGTTTTGTTGAAAGGACACAATCTGGAGAGATGGAGGTGTTGGCAGACTTCCTGGCGGCAGTAGGGTGAGTGGAGCTGAGCGGGGCAGGTCTGGGAGTCGGGGAGGCGTGGGTGGCTCTCCTCCCTCTCGGGAGGTCCAAGTGACAGCGACGAGCTTTTGGAACAGGGCCGCAGGGGTGGGTTTACAAAGATGGAGAGGGGAGTGAAGACACTCAGGAAGTAAAACCGCTGGGCTCGAGACTTGCTGTGTTGGCAACGAAGGAGCTGAGAGGAGAGGAGGCAGCAGCGTAGTGAGCTCCAGGTTGGAGCTTGGCAACTGGAAGAAGCCTGGGGAGAGGAACTGATGTGGGGGAGGTGACGCATTTGGGTTTTGGACATGATTTTAATGTGACTATGTAATACCCAGCCAGGCCTCTCATAGGTAATGAGCAGGCTGCCTTCGATATTACCAGAGAGTGCAGGGCCGAGCTCTAGGTTGGGGGCATTAGCGCAACAGAAGCCACAGGCACGTGCCAGCTGAGCTCCCTTAGGGGCAGAAAAGTAAGGACTGTGGATATGGGGGAGAAGAACCCTAGGCACGGCCATCAGAGAAAGGTGAGGCAGGCAGGGAATTGTGCAATAGAACCCATGGGGGTTGGCAGAGGCACCAGAGAGGGTCAGGAGAAGTGTGTGTGTGTGTGTGTGTGTGTGTGTGTGTGTGTGTGTATGGGGGGAGTTTCACAGGGCTCAGCAACTCGGATACCTGATGTCTCCATGGCCCCATCAGACCACGCTGGGTGCTGGTTTTCTGAGGACCATTTCACCTCCTCATTTGTCCTCTATCTTAGAGACCCTACAGATGCACACTTTTACTCTCAGTACTGAATTGTCCTACCCATCCACCTGGGACTAGCAAGGGTGGTTTTCTGGATAATCTTTTCTACCAGGGGGTTTCTGCTAGGAATACCGAGGAAAGAACAAAAAGCAGGAACAGCCCAGGGCGTCTCAAGTGCCGCCTATCAGACGCTCTATCAGCATTTTGCAGATGCTATTCACTGTGATTATCCCTTCTTAGGAATAATAGCTCATTGGCAGAGGTGGTTCACACAGGAGTCTGTTCAGCTCCAATGCCCTTGTTCTCCATACTCCGTCCTACTGCCCCTCCCACAGAATGAAATCGCCATAAACCTGGGTGGCGCTGCATGCTAAACATCTCCACTGGGACTCCACAGGGCTCATTAATACTGGATCACAAAATGCTTGAGTTCAGGAACAAATGAGTAAGTGGTTTTGGAGCCGGACAGCATGGCCTTGTTTCTCAGCAATGGTTCTGAATGACTGAGGTGGCTTTCTTCTGACAATACCTGCTGACATCTGCAGTACCTTTGCAATCTGCAAAGGGCTGCCATTTAGGGTACAGCAGCCCACAGTGGCCCTGTGTGGTGGGTGAATGGTTCCAAGGGCCAGGTGGCTTGCTCAAGTTCTCCTTGTCAGCAGGCGCCCAGCTGGGACGTGAACCCAGGCTTCTGACCTGGGTTCGGTGGTCCCTTCAGGATGCTTTGCATTCTGGGCAAAGGCAGAATGGAGCTAAGACCACGAGGAGCCACAGATGCTGGGCTGTAAGTGGCCTGGAGAGTGGTGTTCACAGGCAGATTCCAACTTCCAAGATGTTTTCTTGGGTTTCTCTGTTTATGGTACCTCCTTTGTGAACATTCAGCCAGATGGTATCCATGCAAACTCAAATATCCCCAAGAAAGCCACTCCTTCAGATTAATTGCTTTCCATTTATATGCTTCACCTCAAAAAACATTAAAGCTATTCTTTGATCAGATAACGCTGGTCTCCAAAGCCGGCCCATCTCCCATCTTTCTTATGTCTTTTCTCCCCCTGCCTCATTTCCGGAAACAGTACCCTGGATGTCTCAATAAAGGCATGTACGTATGTCTCAAAGCCCAGCTGTTCCCATGTTCACTGTCAGAAAAAGCTGCTAAGAAGCCGGGCGTGGTGGCGCACGCTTGTAATCCCAGCATTCGGGAGGCTGAGACCGGAGGATCCGGGTTCGCGGCCAGCCTCAGCTACCTAGTGAGGCACTCCGCAACTTAGTGAGACCCGGTTTCAAAATAAAGAATAAAAAAATAGGGCTGGGGGTATAGCTCGGAGGTAGAATGCCCCTGAGTTCAGTCCCCAGT
>PVLC010015041.1:0-38086 GCA_004027655.1 Graphiurus murinus
CTAATGAGCATGATGTACTTATAAGATCACATCAAAGTCAATCACTAAACTGACCAGGAGATAGGGGGAGGGTGGGTGGGAATTGGGGAAGGGTTAATGAGAAATATGTGCATGGATGTCTTTACCTGTACTAGTTTGTACCCAACAAAAATGTGTAATTAACCCTGTTGTACCCAAGAAATGTATAAAATTCCATGCTCAAAAATTAAAAAAAGAAATAAAAAATTAAAAAAAAAAAAATTAAAAAAAAAAAAAAAAAGATGCAGTTGGATGTCACAGTGGTACAGAATGGACCCTGTGCTAAGGTGCAATGGAAGATATTTCATTCCATCATTCTTATATTTAGCATGTGCTTGGTATGATAGAATTAAATGCCTAGCCAAGTATGTTGGTACATGCCTGCAATCCTAGGCATGAGGAGGCTGACAAGAGGATCTCAGGCTCATAGCCAGCCTCAGAAATTTAGCGGCCCTCTGCAACTTAGTGAGACCCTTTTTTTAAAATAAAAAATAAGACTGGTAGTGTAACTCACAGGAAGCTTATACACACACACACACACACACACGCACACACACACACATACACACACACTTATAATACAATATTGAATTACATGCCCTAAGATAAAATAGAATTAGTTTGGGCCTATAAGGAGTTCACAGAGAGAAAGCCAACTGGGCAACACACAATGGCCAGGGCTCAGTTAAGCAGGATAGAGAGGCCTGTGGCCCAGGATTTTCTCCTGCTATAACTGGTCTTAATAAATCTTGATGAGTGGTTGGTATAAATAAAGCAATTTAAAGAAGCAGCACCTGGAGAGGGCACTGGAGAAAGAGCAGATGACCTGGACTCCTGTCCAGGAGCTCTAAAGCCATTAGCCTTAGGTGAAGAAGACCATTTCTAGTTCAGAGTTCAAAGCCAACAAAGATTTTAGTTATGCTACTGCCGGGCCCTTGTCGTCTGAGAGCTTCTAATTCTGTGGTGCACAGCCCAAGTCTCAACAGTGCATAGGTAGTCAATGTTTGCTTAAAGAAATGAGACAATACACATCCAACATACAAAGAGGGCCCAAGGTGGAGCTTTCTCTCTGTAGTGAATAAATGTCCCAGCTCATGTAGACACTAACTCTTTCACTTCCTGTTAATTCCTTTTTCTAGTTGGCAAAACAGACAAGAGTTGTGCAATTACTTCAAAGAAAACATACCACTATAACTTTTTTTGTAACTTATGTATGCCTCACCTTGGGCCAATAATGGCAAGGTCCTCTTAGCTAAACATTAGTTATCATCACATGGACACAATTACCTACCATTTTCATGCAAATAATAAATTTAAACCAAATTCAAATGCTGTGTTTTTTAATGTGGCACAACGCTGACAAGGAGACCAAAGTAAATGTCTCCATGTGTCTTTAATAATAACCTTAAAGGAAGACATATTTTATCCTAAAAGAAGTGGGTCAGTCATATGAACCTCCCGAGCAAGTATTAAAACAGCTGTTCTATGCATAGAATAACATTTTTTTAATTTATTGTGTTTGCTTTTTAGGCCCTATTTTGTTTTTTTATTTTGAAGAACTAAATGCCCCAGATGAATCAGTCAACAATACATTGGTTGCTCTCACATTCAGCCTTCTGCTGTTTTATAATAGTGCCCTGATCTTATTTCAATAAAAGAATGACAAACTTATAGCTGCAAATGCTAAATTTATGGGGTTCTTTGTGGCAAGCATTACTGAGAACAGGGCTGAGGAAATAGGTAAGACATACCAGAAAGAAGAAACCTCCATAAATACAAAGCCAGGCCTTGATTTTCCTTTTGGTCCTGCAATCCAAGCACTAAAACCCTACAAAATTGACTTAAAACATTATATACATACATATATATATATATATATATATATATATATATATATATATATATATGTACATATATATATATGGCCATGGAAGGTGCCAAGTGCTAATTAGATTGACAGATGAATAGTCACCCTCAAAAGATACATTATGCCTAGTCTTCTGAATGTCCTAGATGCTACTATAATAGTTCTGTGACTTTAAAAGGTACAAGATCAAGAAAACTTGCATTTTGTTGGAACCTTCCCAGCAGCCTGCATGCTGCTACCAAAAACTAAGGCCCATCTCTACAAAAGCAACCAATTAGAACAGAGGTATAAAACCATTCATTTACCAGTGGAAAGTAGAATCATTAGCAGGGGATATGCTTTTGTTTTTGCTGAATGGACTGGTCTCACTCTTTTAAATCAACAAATAATATGGATTCTTTCTCCTCACTTAAGAGTCACCATTACTCCTGAAAACCTCAGTTAGGACGGAGCTCCCCCTACTTCAGGAATCCTTTTATACACATACTGTAGCATGTCTTACTGAATGGTCTGTTTCAACCTCTGCCTCTTAAGGGTCATGTTTTTACTCATTTTTGAAGTTCAGTGGCTATCACAGTGCCTGGCACATAGCAGACCCCAACATATTTCTCGTTCAATGGTTACACACTCTCCTCTTTACCTAGGTCAGTTTCACAGTCATATTCCATCCAGTGCCACCAGAGATTGCACAGCTACAAGAAATACATAAAACATGAGGGCTATACATTCATCTTAGCTCCCCTACTTCCCAGAGTAGATATGAAATCAGAGTAATATTTGGTATACTAGGAGTTAACAACAACGACAACAAAACTCTTCTGAAAGAGCCAAAGGATCCCTGTTGAATTTCTGGGACAATTCTTGGCCACAAACAAACCAAGCCTAGCAAGCGCTTGTCCTCTAAATATAGCATCTTTCTAGTTATGGACTTTGAAAACCAATGAAAGACATTGATTGTCTCTTAAGCAGGAGTCTAATTATTCTTTAAAAGGACAACCAAGAGCCATCTTCAAAGACTTGTGTGCTGTTGTTAAGAACTGAAACAAAACAGTGCTGGTCTGCTGCAGCACTTTCCCCTGCACCAGACTGTTTGCTTCTATCTTGGCTCACTGGTCCCATTATCTACCATCACACTGCTAATAGGCCTGACTTTGTAGGAATAGCAAAGGAAACTCTGACATATGTACAACTTCAAGAAACACTCTCCTATCTGTAACTAAATATTTATGCAACTTAGCCTCAGTTGGGAATTGGGTGATGACCATTCTCCAAAACATTTTATAGAGCAGATGTAGAAGCCATGAATTTTTTTATGAAGAGGAGGAAGGTACTTGAGAAAAAGATTTTATAAAGTCTCTTATTTGCTTTCAAATACACTGGAAAGCACTAAAGATCACAGAGGTCACAAAGAGATGGGATATAGACAAGCATTTTTAGGCCTTACTTTTAACCCTACAAAAATCTTGTTTGGAGTGGTACAAATCTGAGCTCTACCTAAGTCCTAGGTCAACAGCTAGAGTGATGTCACTTAACCACTTTTTAGCAGTGATGAGTAGAAAGTTCTGGGTGAGCACTACATTTTTTAGAAATGGCTGGGAAAAGATATTTTCAATTTCTTTCCATGATAGGATGCCTCAAAACAATTTATGACTGCTTAAATGAATACTGTGTTGCTGTTTTAATTATATCCAGCCAATGAAATTTTTACCATCATAAAGAAACAGCAATGTTTAAGATTCAAGATACTTCTTATTTCAACCATTTTATTTTTTAAGGTGGTAGGATTGTCATGCATTCAGTGGCCAGAACATCAAAATAAAGTATTAAAATAAGCAAGGCTTGTTTTAAGACTACAAAAATTACTGAAACCCAAGAAGTTGCATCTGTGCCTATAGACAAGTCGCAAGCCTTTCTGAAGGATATTTTGTCAGATGGAGCAGTTGTTTCTTCTCTTAACCCTTTGTCTGATCATTCATTACACAAGGGAAATGGACAGTTGATACAACCTTCAACAGGCTCACCTTAGAACTTGTTGAGGATTCTCATGCTCTGTGGCATACTGGAGAGGTCAGACTCTCTGGGGTGCTTACCAGAAATCTTCCCATTTGATAAGCATCCTAGATTATCCTAAAGGAGCACACAGAGCTGGGCATGGTGGCACACACCTGTAATCCCAGTACTTGGGAGGCTGAGGTGGAAGGATCATTGGTTCAAGGCCAGCTTCAGGAATTCAGCAAGACCCCTTTTATCTCAAAATTAAAAAATAAAAATAGGACTGTAGCTCAGAAGTAGAACACCCATGGGCTCGATCCTCAGTATCCCTCCCCCCACACATACACACACAAATGTGAGAACCAAAGAAGCAAGTGACTGCCAGATACTCCCAGCTTTATGAGCAAAGGACTTGGCAAGCTCATCAACTGACAGAGCTCCTATGGAGTCTCCCCAGTTACACAAAGGTATAGATAGCACTAATGCATGAATACTTGTACCCAAAGGCACAAAGCACATTAGGGGGCATGAGTTTGCAATAGTGATACCTTGGCCCATTTGTGAGTCCCTTTCTGCCCTTCTCATGTGTGTTTGGTGGTTTTGAACCTGGTCCCACTCCAGAAAAATGTCCTGCAACAGTATCATGCTCAGAGTCCACTGGGAAATTGCTCTTTTAGGCCTTGTTTCCAGTGACTTGGAAGTAAGTTGGATAAATCACTTATAAACAATTCCATGCCCTTTGAAAGATAATCAAGAGTCACTTTGGCATTTCCTTAACTGGCCACTGGATTCCCTTCATGGGATTTAAGAACCCAAACTTGAGACAGTCTGTCACTAAACAGCTGCTTTCACTGCCTGCCTAAAAAGGCCTTCCAGGGTGGTTTCCACGCCTCAGAAATCTGACATTTAGAGGCAAACATCTGCCTTGCACATACTCCTCAGCTCACCAGCACATTCCCCTGGCTGCCTGGCCATTAGCTCAGACATACGCTCTGAATTCAGTTGATTTAATCTGAGGCAGTCACTGGAGTCAGCCTCTTATCAGGGGCTGAGGTGTTTGGGAAAAGGTTGGGGGGGATGGAGGCACAAAGGATTCAAATATCCTGCAGTTGAAGTTGAATAGCCCTCATTTCAAAGTTTCAGATTTCAAAAGAAAACAGCTCAGGGCTATAGAGGGAGATGGGGAGAGGACACCCAACACCATCCAGGATATATGTTTACTGTCTGATTTATTTAAATAGAAAGAGACATAAGTGCATTTATAAGAATCCTTTAGTTTTTGTACTTATTGGTATCCTCCATTTTGCCTCTATTATAGCTCTGACAGAATAATTAATTTCAGTCAATCAATCATTTAACAAAAACTCACAGGTGACCCCAACATACCATATAAGCCACAGAGAACTAGTCACAACAGCAGTCTTCGGATTCCCTTGGAAAGGAAAATTAAGCCTGCTATGTGTGGCTTGGGGCAACCTAAGCCGTAAATCTCCCTTTTCTGATCTCTTCATATAGATGAAAGAGCAAAGCCGCTCTGGGTTACATACAACAATTATGTGTTCACCAAACTCGGGGAATCAGCTTGCAGACAGCCCTAATCATTACCAATTAACCACGTCTGCTGACATCCTGTAAGAGCAGCCCCAGTGCTGCTGAATACCCGGCTCCCCTTCAGGCAGCCAATCCCCTACATCACAGTGTATGTGTTTTGGAAGGCCTATTAATGTTTGTTGACAATTCCAAATAGAGGTCACCTGTTGTCATGGTGCAAAATACCCTCTTTCCCCCCTCTGAATGCCAGGCAGAGAGGGCAGCTTTGTTAGAAACGCTTCAATGCGCTTCTATATTGCCACCAACATTCAGATCTGATGAAAAGAGATTTAGGGTCTCCCGACTTTTCAATGGCAACTCCCACCTGCTACCACACACCCATTGGAGACTGAAAAGAGTCTCTTCCTCTAAACTTAACAGGATGTGTTCAAGCCCTAGACTCCACAGGACGATGTCCAGTCACCAGCAGCCAAATCCAAACACCAAGATTGACCCAAATCCCCAGAAATGTAATTCTTGAGAGAATATTTCATTCCACTGGATGCAGTATGGCCTTTTTTCCAATCTAAAGTATTCCCACAGAGTCCTCTAAACCCCAGAGCAGAGAACTTGCATTTAGAGATGCCTTTGCTAATTTACACAGAAGGCCCATTCTGCACTTCCAGCATGTGTTCTTGCCTGCCTTGAAAATGATGCTATCGAAGACAAAACTCCCAGTGGAGACTGAAAAGAAAAAAAAATCTAATCATTTAATTAAATTTAATGGTGATTTAATTATTTAGTTCAGTTTAATTCCTCTAATTTGTGCCAGGGAAAGAGAAACATTCTCCTCCAAAGCATCACATTTGAATTCTGAGCATTTGGACCTAGAATCTACATCCATCCTTAGCTCAAGAGAATCTCAACAAGGTTGCATTCTCCTCAAAGGCAAAGCTATCTCAGGAAGAGAGAAAAGCCCTACAATTTCTGCTGGCTGCCAAGAAGGAAGTCAGTGCAGGGCTGTCAGTCATGGTGAGTAGACAGAACTCATTTACTCTCTGGAATCCTGAAATCTAGTGCACTGTACACAGGGTAGAACACTGTGCTTTCTCCTGGCCATGGGTCAGAGATTAGGGTGGAAGCACTTTCCAGGACATAACATGGGACAAGCCTAGCTCCCTCCCTCTGGGTAGTTGGTTGTCTGAAAGCATATTGTGTCCAGGGCTCAGGTCCCCAAATTATGTGCTAAAGCACCCTAAGTCATCACAGAAAACTCAGAGAGGCAGAGTAGGATGTTATAATTAATTCAAACTAAGTTAAATTCAATTTTTAAATATTTTAACTTTCTGAGGAAAATGAGAATATATAACTGTCAGACACCCTGAGAACTACAGATTGAGCATACTTAATCTGAAAATCTGAAATCTAAAACTCAGATTTCAAAGCATTTGGGATTTTTTTTTTATTAGAGATGTTCAACTGGTAAAGTCTACCTACCCCCCCCCAAAAAAAAATCTAAAATCAAAAGTTCCAAAATCTGAAACATTTCTAGTCCCAAGCATTTAGGATAAAGTCAACATGTCCCTGATTAAGATAGTTCTCAGTTTCAACACTGGATCATGCTATATCCCTTTTGATTATATTGTATATTTTTTAGAACTGGGTTTTCAGTGGTTGCTGTGATAGAAAATTATTGCATGAAAATCAATGTGGAACATGAAGCAAGGGTAGTGGTGTCATGTCTGATTTCAGGTTTGAGAAGGATGCAGTGCCAACAGGTATATATATGCATCCCATTGATATGTAATTATGGTTAAGAATAAAATAAAAATGGATTTTCTTTCCATTTATGCATGTTATATTTTCAAATACCTACTCAGACATTAGGATAAATTAATATATTTGGATCTAAGTACTTAATAAACAGAACTCTGTGTGTTGATATATGCATATGAGCATGTGTGCACATGTATGCTCTTGCAACACCTAGAGGCATGGTCAAAAAATTACATAAAACATGAGTGGAGAAAATTTGGGAACCCTCACATCTTCTTGGGTCTGAACACCTCCCTGTTTTGCTTTATTCTTTGTAACAATCTTGACTTGCAGGATTCTGGTCTTTGGAGCCTCCTTTTAAACATAGATAAAACCTTTTCTTCAGTCTACTCATCCTCCCTAGAGGATTTTGAAGACAACTTAGCAATGAAAACAAAAATCTACACCTAGCCCCAAACTTAGTGTTAACTGGCCTCCACCTCCTCCATTGTGTGCACACTTTGGAAGTGTTATTCCATCAGGTGAATGTGGCTTGCCAAATTTAAACACGTTCGGCCATCTGGGATGCAGAGGCCCTGTGAAAGGGAACGGGCTAACTCTGGCCAAGCCAAAAGGAAATAGAGACCCATCACCTTGTGCACTGCACTGCAATATTGCCACCATTGCTACAGGAAGAGTCTAATAAAGATCCGTTGCTTTGGGTGGTGTTTTTCTCACTGACACCTCATTACTCCTAGATTCTGGCCAGTCTGCAACTGAGTTTCTTTGAATGGAGGGAAGAAACAAATTACCAGAGTTTTCAAGAAACAAAATGCACAGCAAATAAATTTTCTTCAACTACAGAGTGCTATCATAACCCAGGCCAGGAGAGGAAGCAATCTAATTTCAATCTGTGATCAGAACCAAATACAAGAATCAATGGACACACTGGCCCCTCTACACAATGAGAAGGGGTTTCCGGCTGACCTCTGAATCTCTGCCCAGGAAATGAAAATAGGAGACTGGCAGATAACTTGATGGAAAAACCAGTGAGCTCATAGAAAGCCAGACAGGTTGCAATAACACCTGGGAGTTACTCAGGGTCTCTGGCAGAGTCCTACTTGCCGCCCAAAACTGCTGCTACTTCAGTTGCCATTAACCACTCTTAATGCTGCAATGAATCAGCCTCGGTGCCTGGAAACTAGGAAAATGACACCCTCATTTTCTTGCAAATATACATTGCAATCCCCAGGATGGAAATAAGGAAAATTGAATGCCTTTCTCTGGGTTACTAAAAATGAAGGCAGTTTTCAAGTTTTTGGTGATGATCCTGGCCGGAACAAACTGGTCCCCTGACCTCACCCCATGATCACTCATAGGACACAGAAGTAAGATGTGCCTCCCATCAGGCCTCTTGGTACTTCATACCTTTGTATCCACATTTGCAACCAGACTGAAATAACATATTGAGCCAAGCACATGGAACAAGGCATATTCCCAGAATTACTTTGATCTTCTTAACAACTCCATGAGGTATGGGGATGATCCACGAGGAAACTAAAGCTCAAAATGGTTACGGGACATGCTTGAAGCTACACAGCTAGTCTTGCACAGATGGAACTGGAATCCAGTCTGACTCTAGCACTTTCCTGTCTATTGCCCTGATGAACTAGAGGAATTGTCCCTGACAGAGAAAGGAGAAATGGGCATACTTATCAACTCTCTTTATGAGTTTTTTTAAAAAGTGTCTCTGATTCAAGATTCACTAGATATATGGGAGAAATGTCTTAATAATGTATTTAATACACAATAAAATTTAAAAAACAAAACACTCTCATGTGCCAGAAAACCATCATTATACATACACAAATCTATAGTCTCTGTCATGTGGATAGTATATGTTTTGGTTTGGTTATGACTCAAGTGTGTTCCCAAGGGTTCCTATGTTGAAATTTTATCTCCATTATGAGGTAGCAGAAGGGTGGAAAATTAATCCAACTATGATGTTTAGAGGTGGGGCTTCTGGAAGGGGACTAAAGGTCAGGTAAAGGTTGGACCACCATGACCTAGAACTGGTGACTTTAGAAGAGATCAGAAAATGAATACACAGGCACAAGCACTTGCCTGCTCTTACCTTGAAGCTCTGTGCCAACTTGGGACTTTGCCAACAAGAAGACCATCACCAGAGGCAAGTCTGAGTCTTCAAAACTGTGAGCTAAATAAACCTCTTTACTTTCTAAGGTAACCCAACCTAAATATTTCATTATAGTCACATGAAAGGAACTAACAGTGTCCTTTTAGCTGGTGTATCATCATATGGTGTATGAAGGCCTTCCTGGTAGACTAAATAAGAGAGAAAGGAGAGCCTTATGCCAATTCAGCTCAAGAGAAGCTATAGGAGCTGTGAAAATGCAAAGTCTTGTCCATACAGGCAATTACTAAATAAGCACTAAATCAAATTGAACCTAAACCCCTATCTTTAAGAAATTAAAACTAATATATACTCATTAAACATGCACATTAAAAGAATGACTGTAGATGCCAAATGGTAATCAACAAGGCATAGGTTCAATCTAGTGAGCTTAAACTCAATCATATAAATCCACATAAAAAAGCTGGGTCATATTAACCAACAGATAGATGCACATCATCCTTAACTTGTGGCTAGGTATCAACTACCATGAAAGCACCAAAAGATCAGGAATTGAGACTATCCTATTCACTGTCCTACCCTGAGGCTTAGAATCTGGCCTAGCACAGGGCAGAAGCCCAACAAATGTGCACTGAGGGAATGACTAGGGTCTCAGTGTCCCCCAGCTACTGTTCCGCAATGCCTTTAGGGAGTAACCAAGGACCTGCTGTGTGCCAGGCACTGGGTGACCTCTGACAGAGAGCAACTCCCCCTACCACCACCACCGGGACAGCCAGGCTCACAGTGAGCAAGAAGACCATAGCATTTCCCAGGCCTTCCTTTTCTATGTCTCGAGTAAAAAGAGACAAATAAGCAGGCATGGTGGCCCATGCCTGTCATTCCAGCTACTCAGGAGGCTGAAGTAGGAGAATCACAAGTTCAAGGCCAGTCTGGAGAACTTAGCAAGACCTGTATCAAAATAAAAAATAAAAAGTGCTAGGGATGTAGCTCAGTGGCAGAACATCCCTGGGTTCAATCCCCAGTACTGCAAAATGAGAGGGGGGTGTCAAATAAAGTTTCAGTGGATATGCTACTCACAGGGCTCTGAACAGCATGCTACATCAATACTCTTTTGACCAAAGAACAAAATTATACGGCAGCTTTGGCTTAATGCTATTCTTCTGCCTTTTATCCAGTAGGCTTGAGCTCTCCTTGGGGTAGAAACTAATCTGCCAGTTTCTTGGGGCTCCAAGGCTAAACAGAAAACTTCTGCCTTCCAGGACCCCCATCTGGTACTTTGCTGTGAGTGGCACATTCAGGAAATAAATAAAAAATAAACAAACTGTCCCAAATCCCAACATTAACATTCCACACCTCAGGCTAAATGTTAGTGCCATCTTATCAAGCTCAGTTTGGAATGCGTAAATGGAAAAAAAAATCCACCAGCTAATGTCTATATTGAGAAGTCCTGTTTAATCAAATGTTGTATTATCCAGAGTTATTTTTAACAGATGCACATTGGATTAATAAAAGCTACACATAACTTGAGATGAAATAAGAGTTTTTTTTTTAAGTTGACAGTCAGGCCACTTTAATATAAAGTCATATTAAACAGAAGTCTTTGATATTAGTAAAACCCATCTAGATCCCAAATTTCTGGCAGTCAAACAGCAGCAAGCCATTCTTTATTACTGAATTCTTTCTTGTTTGAAAATGTACTTTGAGCAAATTGACTACTTAGAAAAGTAATTGAAAACATAACTTTGGTTCTTACCAGACCCATTTCAAAACAAAGGATGCCTGGATAAAACTGTGCCCCACATCCTGTCTGGATTCCTACCAGGGGAAAAGGACACTGAGACTTCGACATCGCTCTGGCATGAATATGCTAAGAATGGACTAGGATTTACTATAGGTGATAAAAGGCAGGGGAAGACTTGAGAAGTGTTTTCTTACAGACCAGGAAAAGCACTGATGGCTTTGCGGTGTATGAGATAATTTCAAAGCACCATTTTTGGTCCTCAGAATCTTTTGGGAGAAATGTGACACATTATGGTCCACATTCTTAGAGACAAAGTCTAATGGCTTTGGCTTTCCCAGAGTATCCCAGTTGGTAAATGGGAAAGATCAGACAGTACAGGAGCTCCTCTGGTTCCAAATCACTGTGTGACCTCATGGGAAACTTCCAGTCCCAGGCCTACTAGGAAGTTCAGCCATGAAGTTGTGTGAACTCCAGTAGGCAACCGGAGAGCTTAGAAGAGATTATGAAAGTTCTCTCACACTAATGCAATAACTTATCACTAATCATTGTCCATTTTGTGTGTGCTTAAAGAATCATACTAAAATCAAAAGGTGCCAGGCGTGGTGGCGCACGCTTGTAATACCAGTACTTGGGAGGCTGAAACCAGAGGGTCACAGGTTCATGGCCAGCCTCAGCTACTTAGTGAGGCCCTCTGCAACTTAGTGAGACCCTGTTTCAAAATAAAGAATAAAAAATAGGACTAGGGGTGCAGCTCAGAAGTAGAATACCCCTGGGTTCCATCCCCAGTACTGAAAAAATAAATTAATTAATTAAAATCAAAAGGCTATTTTTTTTAATTCAAAGATATACAAAGCCAATATCTTCAAGAAGGCTATTTAATCCATGATCTTACCATGACTACATTACACTTGTACAAAGGTTCCTCTCCAGTCTCCAGAGAGAGCATTTAACACATTACCATTGTGCTGCTGCCAAGTCCTAAAAGTTTTGATTCAGCACTTGCAAGCCTTCCCTTATGACAAGTTGCCAATATGCAGATTAGTCCCAAGAATTAACAGGATTCATAAAGTGCCTATCATTCAATTTCAACCAAATAAATGAGCACCATCTATTATTAAGGCTTTCTTTTTTGAATCATTATTGTACATACTAGGCAGTTGAAAAGGAGACACTTAGTAAGAATAAGGGAGGGAATAAATCCATATTTTTGAGAAAAAAAAATTTGTGTGATACTAGGGATTGAACTCAGAGGCATTCTACTTCTGAGTTACACCCTCAGCCCTATATTATTTTTATTTTGAAAAAGTATCCTGCTATGTTGATGAGAGTCTCACTACTTGCTGAGGCTGTCCTTGAACCCATGATTCTCCTGTCTCAGCCTCCCAAATGCTGGGATTGCAGGTGTGTGCCAGCCTTTTTTGAGAATTTTGATGCATAACACATACTCAAGGACTGGCCATTAGGGAAGATTTAGGAGTGATACTTAAAAAAAAAATTCCACTCTACCCAGTGAGAGTTTTATACCTAGGTCCAAAATTCCAGCATATGTACCCTTCTTATACAACATTTCCCAGAATCTTACATTTTTTCTTGCCAGTTTTCTCCAGACTTTCAAAATAACACAGTTTGGTGACAGGTACAGAACAAGTCATAAGATGACTCCTGTTTGAATAGAACAACTCGCACCTCTTATCCATTTTTTTTCTCTTCTGTTTTTGGGGGTGGAAGTGATCATCTCCTGCCAATGTCTGCTCAGTGTACCAGGAAAGCAAGACCTAATTCTTTAGTCCTAAGGATAATTGACACAATCTTAGAAAGATGTAATCTGATCTCATATTCAAATGAAACTTTCACAAGTATACCTTATTTAGATCTCCTTCTGTACTCATCTGGATCTTTATTCATTGTTCCCACCTTGGTCTTTTATAAGTCTGGCTTATCTCACCCTCTCCCCAAGGGTGACCTGGGTCCTATGTGTGTGGCTGACTTCAAGTTTTCTGAATTAAATTATACCATCTGGATGCAAATAAATGATGCCTTTCTTTTTGAAATTTAGAAAGGTCTTTTCATCTCAAAAGGTGGGTCAAAGTGCATCAAGTTAATCTTGCCAGTCAACTAGTTTAAATGTCTGGACCTCTTCACTCCTGATAATTTGCATTGTAAATATTGCATTAATCACACTGCAATCCACTTGAAATATTATCATTATTTTTGATGAAAGGGCCATAGAAAAAATTTAAGATAACATCAGTGTGCTGTGGCCTTTGTTCCCTGGGAACGAATTGCTATAACAATAACAATTTCTGCATTTCTAAAGAATTCATTCTATTTGAGCTGATGTAAGCATGGGGCACAATTAAGATGAAGCCAAGTTTGTTCTGCGAAGGAAGCTAAGAACTTTCTACTTCAATGGAGACCAGTCACAAGAAAAATGAGATGAGACTCCTACCAGAGATGGACAGGCTGTCTTCTTCCAGGTCCATGCTATCCTCTGTTCCCTTTACATCATGCAAAATGTGGGTTATGGGTTCTGCTTTCTGATTGGGTAGTTGTTGGAGTCTGGCTGCCCTAATCAATTTATTTCTCGATTGGCTTGTCCTTAAACTTCACTTTGATTATGCTTGATGCCAGCCATATTTCTCTTCCAAGCCCCCTGCCCCAGTCTCTTGGTCTTCACCCCCTAAGAAAATACGGAGCAAACTCTACGGAAACTTAGCTTTGCTTTCCCTTTCAGTTATTTACTGCTTCAGTCAATACAAAGCCCACATTGCTCCCTTAGAGAGATTTGTCCTCTTTCCTCCTGGCACTTCAGCCATCCTAATCTCTTCAGCTTAATACTATGAAAATTGGCAGAGACAAGAAAACTTGAAGTCAGAATTTTCCATGAGACAAGATAGAACATAATATGAACAAAATGTGCTCCTGCTACCTCCTGTGGAGCACCCATGATGACAGTCCCCCGCAACACTGGCTATCATTCATTGGTGCCTACTGCATGTCATTCACTGTGCTAAGTGCTTGACCTGTACTGTTTCATTTACTTCTCAAATCAAGAGTAGGAGACAGGTATTGCCAGACCCACTCTACAGATGGGAAAGGGGGCTCAGAGAAGTTGTTATCCACGTTCTACAATGGGCATAGAAAGTTCTGTATAGAAGGTTAGAGTTTAATTTCTGCTCTCTTAAGATGCAGCCCCATCTAACAAATGTGACAAAAGACTTTCCAGTCACAAGCAGCTAGATGATTTTTCAATTTCTAGAAAACTGGTATCACAATTTAGTCACAAAGGACCCAAACACATGTGATGAAGCTGGTCGGTTAAGTTTGCAGTCAAGATGGCTTTGTCTTTTTCTACAACTTCCCACTCTCCTATTTTCTGGCATGGTAGGTGCCTAACAAATAGTTATGATTTACTATGTCCATCTGTAGCAAAGAATACAAAGAGTTCCCTATCTCTGGCCACTAGCCTGATCTCAGTTTCTGGATCCTGGTACTAAAAGGAACAAAGACTCTCTTCCTGCCCTCAACATAAACATTCTTCAAGGGTAGACATTTCATAGCTTCTCCAAATTTATTCACAGTGTTTTGATTTACAAAGAAACAAATAGCACCTGAGGGGTGGGGGAATGTGTCAGTGTTTTCTCACCCCCATGCACTCAGATGGGCTGTTTGATAATTAAGTTAGCAAGCATGGTTGCTGACTTCAAGAGGAAATTGGAATGCATGGAGGATGAGTCAAACACCTCAAAGGCAACTAAGATCCTGGGACAAACACAAACAAAGCAGTTGGCAAGGAAATTCCCCTTGGAGCGTGTACTGAACGATTCAGTGAAAACGAATGAGCTCAAGACTGTAGATGTGCACATCACCAGCCTGGATGTCCGTGGGACCTCAAGAAGCCTGCTTAAAGAAATGGCTACACAGAGGCAGCAGAATGCCTTGGAGACTGTTCACCTAAACTTGGAAAGAGCTTCCTCCCATGGTCTGGAGACCCGGTTTCATCTTAGAAGGGAGTAGGACAGCAACAGAGAAGGAGGACACATAGTGGGGACTCATCATGGCATTAATATGGCAATTCAAGAGGGAGCTTCTAGCCCAATGTGACAGGGGTATCCCTAAAACTCCTGGTGTCCTTATTGCTCATCACATGTCCTCCACCACCTCATAGACACAGGACTCCAGGGAGGTTTATGAGCCAGGGAAAGATTTCTGACGGAAGTATATTCAAGCATCAAGGATTTCAAATAGGATATATATAGGATATATAGGTAAGACAAGTTAGAGCAAGCAATCTGGACCTTAGAGTACAGCCAGGTTAGTGAGGTCAACAGACAGGCCAAGGGCCTGACTGTATGTGGAAGAGCCATAGCACAGGGTGGAGGTGTGTGGAGGGGGCTTCATTTCATCATCCCAGTTTCTGGATCAGGGCTTCCAGCACTCTGGATCCTCTTCTTAGCGGTCCTTGAATCTCAGGGTTATCTACAAAGAGCTCTTTGAAGGTTTCCTTACAAACCATTGGCCTTGCCTTCCACCAAGGCCTGGGCTCCGCTGGACTCACAGGAATCTTTTGATCCTGGTACTGATTTACTACCTCTAGACTAATACTGGGAACCCCAATCATGGATACTGTGCCTTTTTTTCCCTCTTCCTTTCCTGTCACCAGGTTTACTCTGGAGCAAAGCCAATACATGTTTACTTGACCCTCAAATATCCAGTGAGCAAAAGCCCTTCTTTCAAAGCTATTCCATCCGTGGGCTCCACAGCAGCTTAAGGCCAAGCAGTCCAAGGACCAAACTGTTCTGAAGATGTTTTTGCTTTGTAGAAACTGATACCCTAGGGTTTGCAGTAATCCACTTCTAGATTATTGACTACTCTCAGGGATTCTGATAGGAAGCTCTATGATTCACCTTCACCTTGAAAAGATTTCCCAGGCAGAGACCTTCTAGAACATACTTTTCAGTGGACAGTAGCTTTCTCCAAGGCAACAGGCTCCTGAAGATATTTCAGGTCCTTATTGAAGGCCTCACTTTGAGTCAAGTTCAGTTTCCATATAATTATGTCTACAGTTTCTTAATTGTGTACTTGAAAGTTAGAAAGAATAAATCCCTGCACACTTCAGTGTGGCAGCTTTTCAGATATCTGAAGGTGATTCTTATGGTCCCTTGAAATGTTCCTTCTTTGCTGACAAAACAGCTCTGGATCTTCAAAATATCCACATGTGACTCCTAATCCTCG
The DNA here is from genome assembly GCA_004027655.1 of Graphiurus murinus. Taxonomy (NCBI): domain Eukaryota; kingdom Metazoa; phylum Chordata; class Mammalia; order Rodentia; family Gliridae; genus Graphiurus; species Graphiurus murinus. The sequence continues at coordinate 16,291 of PVLC010015041.1, forward strand.
TGGTCATCCTCCTCTCATGTGTCTCTGCCTTTTTAAACCATTCTCCATAGACCCAAACAAAAGCTTCCAGTCATGGGATTACTCATCAGCCATCTGTGAGACTTGAGCAAATGCCTCCACTCTTTGCTCAGTCTAAGAATTAGGCCGGCTACTTGCTTAAATAAGATTCCTTCCAGGTCTAAGAGCCTATAAGCCCAAAGTATGGAGAGCAGAGTGAACAGAGAATTCTCTTTACATCTTCACCCCTTCCCTGATGGCACCCTGTTCTTTTTGTGCAACCTAAGATTGCAGAAAAAAATTTTAAATCAGCTCATCAGCTCCATTCTACAACAGTAAGCAGCAGTGTTTGGGTTAAATGGAAAAAGAAATGGAGAAGGTGGGACTATCAAGGTTAGCTTTAATGAAGACCTCAATCAACAGCTCTTAATATCTTAATAGCTTCCTGTTGCCTTGCTCACAAAGTTCTATCTGGTCTCTCACAAAACCCTAGGTGGATTCTCCTGTGAATAGACACAGTGAATGCCCTCTGAGAGCTGTGCCCAGGGATGGATGCCTAAAGCACTAGCCACCTGCAGAAAATGCCACGCAGAGCTAGAATGATGGAATTCCTCTGGAGAGGTGTCACTGGGCATTTCTCGAAGATGAGAGTAGCCTGGAGGAACAAGCTGCCACTTGAATGAGCTGCTTTCCTGGATACAATTGTCATGACAGCTGCAATGCCAAGTTGCCACCAAGGGAAATACTGATTTGTTCTTCTGGTGAGCCAGGTCTTTTGAAGTGAGCAGGCTGATCCCAGGAGGTTTACTAAGCAGAGCTAGCCGTAGGCAAAATTTTCAAGTGCGGCAAGTTTCTCTCCTGTACTTCTACTCCCCAGCCCAAGTAAGTTCACAGGGCCCCTCTCCCCACCACTACCCAGCACCCTCTGGAATCCCCCTGGGCTACTGACAGCTCTCCTTTCCTTCTCCTTTTGGAATGTGTCATCCCTGAACCTGTTTTTCCCAAAGACACTGTTCTTTCTAATGACTTAGTTCATGCCCAAGGGTCAGTGAATGAAACTTCCCCAGGATTCATGTATCTAATTATAGCCATGTATGGTGCTTGCAAAGACAGAGTGGGGACATTGGTGGGAACTTAGGGTCCACAGCAGCCAATGAGAGTAACCATCTACACCAGAAAGTCTTTGTGACCCCAACATATCCCAACCCACTCAGAGTTAGCCAGGCAGGCCTCAACCTAGTTGGTGTAGCCCACTCTAAAGTTTAATGCAAGATACATTATTCCCTCAGATCCTCTGAGCAGTATTTAGCAAATGCTTGCTCATATTTCCAACACCAGGTTCCAAGAGCTGTGAAAATAGAGGACCACAAGGGCAACTTGTCTTGTGATACTCTTCTGGAGAACAGATTGACATTTCATTGCTAATAGAAGATATTTGTGTCAGCATCCAGGTGTACAAGACCACCAGCTTCCAAACAGGAATAGACAACCTAAGACAAACAGCCAAAGTGAGCAAGACAGTGTGGGAGAGAAGGTACAGAATGCCAGCTTGGAGATTAGATACAATAGGAGGTCCACACCAGGTGTAACACCATCTGACGAACCCAGTCAGCTTGCTCCATTTCAGTTTCCACATCTGGAAAATGATGATCTCATCTCCAGTAAATGGCTTTTGTGAGGATGAAGTTAAATCAAACAGCAGACAGTCAACAAGCACTGGCTAACTTTTTCTTCTCAATCTCCTGGATGTAGGCCTTATTACTCGTAAAACTGGATGAATTCCTCAATAGTCCTTGTAAAAAGGGGCAAAAGAGTTACTATTCAATATTAAAAATGAGAGCCGGGCGTGGTGGCACATGCTTGTAATCCCAGCATTCGGGAGGCTGAGACCGGAGGATCCGGGTTCTCGGCCAGCCTCAGCTACCTAGTGAGGCACTCCGCAACTTAGTGAGACTCGGTTTCAAAATAAAGAATTAAAAATAGGGCTGGGGGTATAGCTTGGAGGTAGAATGCCCCTGAGTTCAATCGCCAGTACTGGAAAAAAAAGAGAGAGAGAGAGAGAGAGAGAAAATAACAAGAATTTTTAACCAACTTAGAAAAATGAGCCATTTTCAAGTCATTGAGCATCTATTCATTACAACTGATGAATATTACTTAATTTTTCACCTATGCAAGAACTCTGGGAGGTGTTTGAAAAAACCATGGCTTCTTTTGAATTACTGCAGTCACCATTACTGAAACTAATACAATTATATTTCAAGTAATCTATAATTAAGAGTTATTTCTTTTCCTTTTGAAACACATTCAAATTGTTTCTCCCACAAATAGTTGAAAGTGGTTGGCATTTCCCATAGTATTCCAAAGCAAGTGACTGGTTATAAAACTAAAGCCTCTGCCAAATCAACCTGGACAAGCCATTTTCTGGGATTTGAAATGGTATCAAGTGATGTATATTTTCAAGTTGATAGCAGTTGTTAGGAAATGTCCTTGGCAGGGAGAAAAAAGGGTGCCACGCAGATGGGCACAATGCAATGCAGTCCTGTGAATGCTGGATGATAAACTTGAATAGGCTCTGCCTTTTCCCAGAGTTCAATAAGGGGAGAGAAAAAAAAAAAGGTCTTTGTGCTGTGGAATATGTTACCAGACTCATTTGGTGAAAACTGAACTCTTGGTGGTCTAAAATTGGTGTTGGCTAGTTGAATAATGCTTGAAGAAACACATATTATGTGACATTTTATGAAAGAGGTGCTTCAGCATCACTTTGGTACAATTGGGATCCAGACAACCCCATAAGTGTATTATTTTAAGAAAGCAATGCCCAGTACCCATGATTCATCAGAGCCAGTTCTCCTACATGTATGCTGGCATGTGTCTTTGTGTCTGCTTCTGAGTAGAATCAAGCCCTAAACACTCCCACACAACTCCGGGAGCCAAAGCTGCCCTTCTAGCATAATCAGTTTTCATTACCGCCCTTTGATCTCATCCCTTCTTGGTACACCACACTTCATCACCTTTATTTTCTGCCATAATTGCATGTGAAAGATTTTCCTTTTGATAGACACTAGATGCCAAGCTGGTATAGAAGAGAGTGTTGAAAAGTGTCATGTGACCTGTCTGCTTTAGAAGGAAGCCTATACACCTATGGAAGACAAACAATTTTTCAGAGATATGACATATCTATCATCTGTCCACAGGATATGAGTTGTTCAGTCTGCTTAATAGCAAGAGGCTGAATGGCAAAATAGGCAGTGCTGAGAGAAATGGGTAGCATGCAGCCCACCATCTGCCAGGCCTCCCCAGGCCCGGCTCATTCCCAGTTGGGTAGAAATCTGCACAGTGCACATCACTGTGGCAGGTGGCGAGGCTAGCTCTGGCCCTGTGTCCGCTCCTTGTCACACCGTCATGCAGGTGCCCTCACCTGCTGACAGGCCCACACGGTTCCCAATTATAGCCCAGGTCTCCATGTGCACTGTATTCCATTACCAGTCAAGAAGATCTAACACCAGGCACGTCTCTAACAAAATATTCTCATCTCTGAGATAGACTATTTTCGGGGGCCTGCCCTGCCCCTGCCTCTCCAAAGCTTCACTTCCTCCAAGTGAGGCTATTCACCTCTCCCTGATCAGTGAGGGCCAGGTATGTCTGTGTTCAAAGGCACCAAATAAAAACCTGGAGGCTGAGCAAAAGCTAGGGCTCAATGACTCTTACCTGGAGTCCTCACTAAAGTTTGTGAATCTTTCTTACTAGAACCAATTCTTGCTAAGATTTCAGAATTGAAGATGGCCTGTCTACAACAGTGACAACACCATTCATTATTAAAAAAAAAATTAATAGCTTTAGTAATAATAGCTAGTCATACTGAGCACTTGCAAGTGTGCCAAGCACTGGTCCCAAAGCTATGCAACTATTAACCCAAAGGAACTTTATGACAAAACTCTTTGGGGTAGGTAGTACTGTTGACCTTAATTCACAGACAGGGAACTAGACAAGGTATCACACCTAAAATATAACAGAGTTGGTGTTGGGATCCAAGCTGCTTCCAGAGCCACAACTCAACCACCCTGCTATCATGTCTCAGCAACATAAACTACTCCCATCAGCCCCACATTCCATGTTTTCTGTGTGTCAAGTGCTTTTTGTATTTTACCTCAAAGCCTCAGAACAATCTGAATCTTCACAATATTTCTAAGAAACAGATACATTAAATAATTTGTCTAATGAAGAATGAAATCTGCATTTGAACCAAGATTCCTGTGACTCCAAAACCTATGCTCCTTCCTTTAGTCCCAAGCCTCAGATACATGCTGAGGAGTGAAGGGACCCACATTGTTGCTCCCCCATGGATGACAAGTGTGAGGCCATCAGAGTGGCTAATCCTGCAGATAGCATGAGCAGATGAAGAAGGACCTGAGGCCTTCCTTACCTACCATCATTGGAAGGAAAGTCCAGTGCTTGGCAAGAATGAAAATAAGATGGCTAAGAATGTTTTCCTTTTACCAAAGGGTCTCTGTTTACATTCAGAAGGTTAAAGTAACTTTGCCTTACTGGAATCAATGCCAGTTGGCCATGAAATATTATTATTTCTACATTTTGTTGGCTTTCATTTGCAAGAAAGTTCAAAGAATTTTTAGAACAGAGCTCATGAGAGATAACGGTCTACAGTGCTGATGCAAGAGCATGAGTAAGAAAGTGTTCACCCCTCTTTGATTTTTTGTGAGGAAATGGAATTAATTCTTCATGAAACATTTGGCAGAATTTACCAGTAAAACCATCTTAGAATTTTCTTTATGAGAAAGTTCTTAACTATACATTTCATTTTGACAAATGACGTGTAGTCATTGAGTTTATCTACTTCTTCATGACAGTGCTTTGAGAGTTCTTTGAAGGAGTTTGTCTATTTCATCAAAATCATCAAGCTTATTGGCATAAAGTTGTTCACAATATCTCCTAATTACATTTTTAACCTCAGGGACATTTGCTTTTTCCTTCCTGGTATCAGCAACCTGTGCCTTCCTCCTTGTTCTCTTCATCAATCTAATGAGAATTTTATTGATTTTATTAATCTTCTCGAAGGACAGGCTTTGTTCTCGTTGACTTTTGTATTTTGCTTTCTTCTTTCCTATTTCATTGACTTCTGCTCGTACTTCTATTATCTTCTTTTGATATCTTTGGAACTCTAATTACAAGCATATCCATCTGTTTGATATTGCTTCATGGCTCAAAGTTTCTCGGTTCATTTTCTTCAGTGATTTTTTTCCCTTTGATTTATTTCACATAGTTTCTATTGTCACATCTTCACATTCGCTAATCTTTTCTTCTGCTAGTGTCTTATCGGTTAATTCAATCCAATGTAGTTTTCATCTTGACACTACCATGTTCACCATTAGAAGTTTGCTTTGCATCTGAGTTTCTGTATCTTTTCCATATTTTCCTAACCTTCACATGCTTTCCTTGGCCTTCTTAAGCACATAGAATATAGTTATAATATTTGAATATCTTTGTCTACTAATTCTATAATCTATATTTGTTTCTACTAATCAAAACTATGTGGAAGGAATGAGCTGCAGTTTTCTTCAAATGCTGAGTTTCTCCAAATCCAAATCCAAAGACCAGGCTAATCTATATACTCCTAGACTCATTGGTAAGGGGAATATTATTATCTGTCTGGACCCAGTATCTGCTATGGTCCACATAGTAATACAGTGACCTGTAATTTGTATAGGAACCAGCATCTTTTAAACAATTCAAGTCGATAGCCCAATACCCAGATTAGTTTACCTTTCAGTTTCCTTTTCAGATATTCCAGGGCACATACTACAGAACCTTCATTAGAAAAATGGCTGCTACCCAGGGGCAAGACTATGCAGTAACTTCCAACCAGAGGCACTGTTTTCTCATTTGGAGGTCAATGAAAAATTATAAGCTTTGCTTTTGTTTTGGTATGTGTGTGTTTGTGTGTGTGTGTGTGTGTGTGTGTGTATTATTCCAAGGACTGTAAAGTACTACTTACAGTTAGTGGACAGGAATAGAGGAGGGTAAACCTCTTAGAATGCATGGGGTGGCCTCACATAATGAAGAACTTTCCTACCCCAATAAACAATGAAGGATCCTTCTCATAGTATTTACTAAAGTCGACCAGATTTACTAAACAAGCTGGGCTATCATTTTTTTTTCACTAACTTCTAAGCCCCTGAGGATCTTGAACCCGACAGAACATTCAGCTTTCTTTCTTTGAAGACCTATGAGCCAAGAGAACTGCAACTAGACCTCTACCATGGGCCTGCCACAGAGATTAATCCAGCCTTATATGAGTCTTCCTGGATGACCAATGAAGAAAATTCTTGGGAAGGCAGCCTCAGGTCCTTCTTTCCCAGAAATACTGAAGTAGGGCCTCAGTTATTTAGTCATCAGACCTAGCACCACCTTTCAGCCTGTTCTAACAGAAGGGATGCTCCAACAGTGGGAAAGAGAAGAGAAGACCCACCAGGAAAGTAATCGGGAAAAGGTATTGTCACCTCTGAGAAACAGAATAGTTTAGAGACACCATAGACTGTGGATGAAAGAGTATCTAAGAAAGTTTTCCTCACAGAATGGAGATTACAATGTATTCAGACAGAAATGTCAATATTTCCTTAAACTGAATTAATCTGGGGACTGAAAACACTAAGGAATGGCTAGTTGTAACAAGATCTAGTTTTATGTTAAAGAACCATGTCAGTAACTGTTCTGATCCAATTATAGTACTTGTGACAAATTGTCCTAGGAATAATTTTAGAATTACTCTGAGGTGGTCTGGAAGGACCTACTCACCCTATGGAAAGGAAGACTGATGATCAATGGTTCTTAATTCCCCATAATACAGTTTCCATGATCCAAGTCATCTTTTGTTTGTTTGTTGTGGTGGTAGTACTGGGGATTGAACCAGGGCATTCTATCTCTGAATTACACTCACAGCCCTTTTTATTTTTATGTTTTGTTTTTGAAACAGGGTCTCACTAGGTTGCTGAGAGTCTCCCTGAATTGCTGAGCTTGGTCTTGATCCTGCGACCCTCCTGTCTCAGCTTCTCAAGTAGAGATTACAGGCAAGCACCACCATGCCTGGCTTCACATCATTTTTTTCCCTCCTAGAATTGCTTTATTTAGTTCCTGCCTTGTTATTCACAATTCATAAAATGTCTGTATTTTGGATGTCTTTTTAATTTCAGTTTGCTTCTGTTCTTCTTTATTGGCTCCAAGAAGAAATAGAAAATCTTCTGGAATGAATGAAGGCTTTAGAATTCCAAAGACAATGATAAAATGAGGTTTAATTTTAAGACTATAATTTCATTTTTTAGTAAAATATGATTACAATAATGTATGCATAATGTTTTCCTGTACCTTAACAATTGTTCATTATCCTTTCTTAAATCTTTGATGTTGCTTCAATGACATTCTTTTTTTTCAATTTTATTTTTTTAATTGGTGCATTGTAATCATACATCTTTGTTAGGTACAAGCTGATAAAGGCAAACATGCACACATTTCTCATTTAACCCTTCCCCAATTCCCACCCCACTCCCTTGTCCTCCGTCCTTCTCAGGTTCAGTTTAGTGATTGACTTTGATAGGTTTGTGAAAGTACATCATGTGCATTAGGGTGTCCCCCCTACCTCCAGCACCTTCCATTAAATCAACTTCTTTGCTCACCTAATGTTTCACCTTCTTCATCTGGAGTCACTCTTATGCCCCATTTTCTCCCTAGCTTCCGAATATTAGGGAGAGAATATGATTTTTTACTTTTTCTAACTGACTAATCTCACTTAACCTAATGTTTTCTAGTTCCATTTCCCTGCAAATAACATGATTTTGTTCCTCTTTATGGCTAAGTAAAATTCCATTGTGTACATATCCCATAGTTTTGTAATCCATTCATCTATTGATGGACATCTTGGCTGGTTCCATAGTTTGGCAATTGTGAATTGTGCAGCTATAAACATAGATACACACACATGCATCAGTGTGATGGTTTGGTTTCCATTGTTTTGGGTAGATACCCAGAAGTGGTATTGCTGGATCATATGGTAGGTTCATTCTTATTCATTTGAGGATCCTCCATCCTGTTTTCCAAAGTGGTTGTACTAGTTCACAATCCCACCAACAATGTATTAGGGTTCCCACTTCTCCCCACCTTTGCCAGCAGTTGTTGTTGTTTGTTTTTTGATGATTGCCATTCTGATTTGGGTTAGGTGAAATCTCAAGGTAGTTTTGATTTGCATCTCTCTGATTGCTAATGATGTTGGACATTTCCTCATACATTTATTGGCCATTTGTATTTCTTCTTTTGTGAAGTGTCTATTTAGATTCTTTGCCCATTTCTTGATTGGGTTGTTTTCTTAGCTGTGAGTTTCTTGAGTTCTCTGTATATTATAGATATTAGTTCTCAATCAGAAGAGTAGCTGGCAAGTATTTTCTCCCACTCTGTGGGCTCTCTGTTGAGGTTCTTGATAGTTTCCTTTGCTGCACAGAAGCTCTTCAGTCTAATGCAATCCCATGTATTGATCTTCCTTGCGTTGCTTGTGCTTTTGGGGTCTTGTTGAGAAAGTTTTTACCTGTGCCTATGTGTTGAAGTGCTGGTCCTATGTCCTCTTCAAGTAGCTGCAAGGTCTCTGGCCTGACTTCCATGTCTTTGATCCACCTTGAGTTGACTCCTGTGCAGGGTGAAATAGTGGGGTTTATTTCCATTTTCCTGAATGTGGTTAACCAGTTTTGCCAACACCATTTGTTAAAGAGGTTATCTTTTTTCCAGTGTATATTTTTTGCTCCTTTGTCAAAAATCAATTGACTGTAAGCACAAGGGTCTGTTTCTGAATCTTCTGTTCTGCTCCATTGGTCTATGTGTCTGTTTTTGTGCCAATACCATGCTGTTTTTATTACTGTGGCTTTGTAGTAGAGTTTAAAGTCAGCTATTGTGATGTTTCCTGCATAGTTCTTATTGCTAAGAACTACTTTGGCTATTCAGGGCTTTTTGTTGTTCCAAATGAATTTAAGGACTAATTTTTCTATGTCTGTGAGGAGTGACCTTGGTAACTTACTGGGTATCACATTGAATCTGTAGATCACTTTTGGGAGGATGGACATTTTGATGATATTAATTCTGCCTATCCAAGAGCATGGAAGATCTTTCCATCCTCTAAGGTTTTCATGAATTTATTTTTTCAACTTTTTATAGTTTTCCTTATAGAGGTCTTTTACCTCTTTGGTTAGGTTTATCCCTAAGTATTTTATTTTTCAGGGTGCTATTGTGAGTGGAATTGTTTTCTGGATTTCTTTTTCAGTGGATTTATGGTTGGCATACAGGAAAGCTTCTGATGTTTGAAGACTGATTTTGTATCCAGATACTTTGCTGAATTTGTTGATCAGTTCTATAAGTTTTTTGGCTGACTCTGTTGGGTCTTCTTAGTATAGCATCATGTCATCTGCAAAAAGGGACAGTTTTAGTTCTTCTTTCCCTATTTTTACCCTTTTGATTTCCTTCTCTTGCTTTATTGCTCTAGCTAGAATCTCAAGTACTATATTGAACAGAAGTGGTGATAATGGACATCCTTGTCTTGTTCCTGCTTTTAGTGGGCACTCTTGCAGTTTTTCCCCATTTAATATAATGTTGGCTGTGGGCCTATTATATATTGCCTCTATGATGCTGAGGTTTGCTCCTTCTATTCTGATTCTCTGCAGTGCTTTCAGCATGAATGGATGTTGGATCTTGTCAAATGCTTTTTCAGCATCAATTGAGATGATCATGTGATTTTTGTCTTTGATTCTATTTATTTTTTTATGATAATAATTTTTGCATTGTAAGCATACATCTTTGAAAGGTACAAATTGATATCGACATATGTGCACACATTTCTCACTTGACCCCTTCCCCAATTCCCGCCCAGCTCCCTCGCCCTCCCTCCCTCTCAAGTTATGTTTAGTGAGTGATCTTGATATATTGTATAAGTACATCATGTGCCTTAGGGTCCCCCCGCCCCGGTCCATCCCTTTGGGTTAAATCAACTTCTTTACTAATCAAGGGTCTCTCCTTTTTCATCTGAAGACCCTCTTATGCCCCATCTTCTCCCTAGCATATGCATATTAAGGAGAACATATGCTTCTTTACTCTTTGTGACTGGCTAATCTCACTTAACATAATGTTTTCCAGTTGCATCCATTTCCCTGCAAAGAACATGATTTGTTCTTCTTGATGGCTGAGTAAAATTCCATTGTGTACATATCCCATAGTTTTGTAATCCATTCATCTGTCGATGGACATCTTGGCTGCTTCCATAGTTTGGCTATTGTGAATTGTGCAGCTATAAACATAGATACACATCAGTCAACTCAAGGTGGATCAAAGACATGGAAGTCAGGCCAGAGACCTGGCAGCTACTTGAAGAGGGTATAGGACCAACACTTCAACATATAGGCACAGGTAAAAACTTTCTCAACAAGACCCCAAAAGCACAAGCAACTCAAAGGAAGATCAACACATGGGATTGCATTAGACTGAAGAGCTTCTGTGCAGCAAAGGAAACTATCAAGAACCTCAACAGAGAGCCTACAGAGTGGGAGAAGATCTTTGCCAGTTACTCTTTGGACAGAGGTCTAATATCTAGGATATACAAAGAACTCAAGAAAATCACAGCTAAGAAAACAAATAACCCAATCAAAAGATGGACAAAGAATCTAAATAGACACTTCACAAAAGAAGAAATACAAATGGCCAATAAATGTATGAGGAAATGTCCAACATCATTAGCAATCAGAGAGATGCAAATCAAAACTACCTTGAGATTTCACCTAACCCAAATCAGAATGGCAATCATAAAAAATACGAACAACAACAACTGCTGGGGAGGGTGTGGAGAAGTGGGAACCCTAATACATTGTTTCCACTTTGGAAAACAGGATGGAGGATCCTCAGACGAATGGGAATGAACCTACTATATGATCCAGCAATACCACTTCTGGGTATCTACCCAAAAGAATGATTCTGTTTATGTGGTGAATTACATGGATTGTTTTTTGTATGTTGAACCAGCCTTGCATCCCTGGGATGAACCCGACTTGGTCATGGTATATAATTTTCTTGATGTGGTTTTAAATGCGCATTGCTAGTATTTTGTTTAGCAGTTTTGCATCTCAGTTCATCAATGATATAGGCCTATAGTTTCCTTTTCTTGAGCTGTCTTTATTTGGCCTTGGTATTAATGTGATGTTGACTTCATAGAATGTGTTTGGGAGGGTCCCAATTATTTCTATTTCACGGAATAGTTTGAGGAGTATTGGGATTAGCTCTTCTATAAATGTTTTATAAAATTCACTTGGAAAACCATCTGACCCTGGGCTTTTGTTTGATGGTAAACTCTTTATTGCTGTTTCTATCTCTTTGATTGCTATTGGTTAGTTTAAGTATTCTATATCTTCTTGACTCAATTTAGGAAGGCTATATATGTCTAGAAAAATCTCAATTTCTTCTAGATTTTCCATTTTGTTGGAGTATAATTTTTCAAAATAGTTTCTGACAATCCTCTGTATTTCCACACTGTCAGTGGTAATATCAGCTTTTTCATCTCTTATTTTTGTAATTTGAGTTGATTCTTTTAGTTAGGTTGGCCAATGGTTTATCTATCTTGTTTATTTTTTCAAAAAACCAACTTTTGGTTCTGTTGATTTTCTGTATTGGTTTTTTTTTTTAATTCTCTATTTCATTAATTTCTGCTCTGATTTTCATAATTTCCTGTCTTCTACTGGCTTTGAGGTTATACTGTTCTTGTTTTTCAAGGGCTCTGAGCTGTGCCATTAGGTTATTTTTTTGGTGATTTTCTGTTCTTATGTGGTCACTCAGTGCTAAAAATTTTCCTCTTAGTACTGCCTTCAAGGTGTCCCAGATGATTTTATATGTTGGGAAATGAGATTATTTCTAAGTCCTTTAAATAAAACCCTTAGTTTAAACACTATTGAGAAATACTGTTAGAATATGTTTTCATCCACCCATAATCTTTTTCCTGCCATCCTTACCCCAAACTGCCTAAACTTTAAACTCAGCACCAAATTCAAGCAAATTTCCAAATTCACGAAGTTCCAGAACAATGCTTACATTTTAGCAGAGTTGTTCAAAACAATAGCAGCCAAGGAGCTGAAGGCCTCCCCTGCTCAGCTCTGGAAACAGAAGCCACTAGGACTTTAGAGCACAACTCTATGCATAAGGCTCCTTTTCTGTACAAACACTGAGCATTGATTCTCCAATTGACATGGGAAACCCAGTATAACCCAAATAGGTTCCCAGTAATGTGGCCTATGAGCTGCTTAACCAGACTTTCCTGGAGCTCAAAGCTATTTTGAGTCAGTTCAGGAAATAGATGTGGTTTGGGTAAGAAATTATATTATTCAAAATACTGCAGCTAAAAAATCAGCAAAAGTTCTGTGGAAAAGAAGAGGAGAGGGGAGGGGGGAGAACCAGAGTGGGAGAGAGAGTGGGGGGGAAGAAGGAGGAAGAGGGAGAGAGATTTGCCTATATTTGAGCTTAGCACTCAACTTGTAATCCGCAAAGCAGGTGTATCTGCCTTAAGAAAAAGCTATTCCTTAAAGTTGGCACAAATGGGTACCTTTTAAAATGGAATTCCCTGTTTTCCTGCAATCTATGACACTTATTAAAGAAACATAAAATAACAAAATCTTCTTGTATCTACTAAGGTCATGAAGCTTCCTTCTTGGAATATTCTAGAACAGAGATCAGTAAAATTTTTCTGTAAAGAGCCAGATACTATATACTTTAGGTTTGCAGGCCACATATAGTCTTCTAGTATTACATATTTCACATATTTTGTTTTTCTTTTAACAATCCTTTAAAAATATAAAAACTGAGCCGGGCGTGGTGGCGCACGCTTGTAATCCCAGCATTTGGGAGGCTGAGACCGGAGGATCCGGGTTCGAGGCTAGCCTCAGCTACCTAGTGAGGCACTCCGCAACTTAGTGAGACTCGGTTTCAAAATAAAGGATAAAAAATAGGGCTGGGGGTATAGCTCGGAGGTAGAATGCACCTGAGTTCAATTCCCAGTACCGCAAAAAAAAAAAAAAAAAAAAAAAAAAAAAAAAAAAAAAAAAAAAAAAAAAAAAAAAATATATATATATATATATTACCCCTAGCTCAGATGTACAAAAAGAGGAAATCAGTAACATATGGCCCATGAGTTGTAGTTTGCTGACCCTTATTCTACAAAACTAGGTAGACAGATTTTCTTTCTAGACTCTACTCACTGGAGTGAAATAAAGATCCCCTCTATCATCCTTGCCAGGTCTATAATGAAATAGAATTGAGAAAGATATGTCTATAAAATGTTCAGAGTTCTAAACATAAAATCATTAGTGGACATTTCCATATCTGACAAAATAACTGTGTCTTAGTAAAGGCACACAGTCTTTGTGTTCTGTTTCCTACATAGCAAAGTCACTTTGTGACCTAGACTAAATTATTTACCTCTGAGTTCTTAGTGAGAAAAAAAAATCAGACATGTGGATTGGAAAATTTTCAGCCTAGGTTCTCTAAGATTCTACAGATGGCCCTATAAACTCCAGAGATCTGATGAAGAAAATGTCCCCAAATGACCTTTACTATATTAGGAGAAAATGATATAATTGTCACCCTACTTGAAAGTTTCCAGAAAAGCAAATTATCCTCATTTTTTCTCTACTAAATCATCCGTCAAAGAATATGGCATTCTAGTGGCTTCAGCTAAATGTATAGTTATGAAAGACAATGGTTTCATGAGACTCATCCTTACAAATAAATGATATGGGATTCTCAGTATAACATTATGTTAAGAAGGAATAAAAAATCAATAATTTCTGTCACCCAGAAATCAAAGATTCTGATTCTGGGAGCCTTCTCCTTACCTTCTTTCTTCTTTCTTAAAAAAAAAAAAGATTGAATCCACCGGTATCCTACCTCCAAGTTACATTCCCGATCTTTTTATTTTTTGTTTTTGAAACAGAATTTCACTAAGTTGCTGAGGGTCTTGCCAAATTGCTGAGGAGGACCTCAAACCTGTGATATTCCAGTCTTAGTTTCCCAAGTACTGGGATTATATGCATGTGCCACAACACCCAGCTCTACCATATTTCTTATCTTTGATAATACTAGCAGGAAAGTCAATTAAAACATCTTCTGATTCCTAATTTTAAACCATTTTAGTTCCTCAAGGCAGCAAGAGGTTGGGCTAAGCCCAATGTGAGTCATGTAGAAAGATTCTTCTGGATACTATTTGCACAGTCATGCCTTATGAGTAGCATCATTCTTTTTTCAAGTTGAAAAAAAGTATTTACCTTGTTTCTCTCCAATCAGTAGAAGAGAGTCAAGGGTAAATGCATATATTTTCACTGATTTACCAGAAGTACAGTTAGAAGTGAACTCAACTGACTGGGACTCACATTAAGTAAGATTAATAAAATATTTCCCATACTGCACAGTCAGAAACACTCGGTCCTGCCCAGATTTCTCCTTTTGTTCAGGCTTCCTAAAGACAAACGAGCTCTATACCACCAGAAAAAAGCAGGACATTTGTCTGATATCACATTATTTACTGACATTAAGAATAATAATATCCATCAACAGCCAAACCCCAGGTGGCCCACACTGAGAACAAAGGTGCCACTGTCTCTTCGATATAGTTATAAGGACATGCTGATTGGACTGCCATTTATGCTTCAATGATGTCACTATTGTCATAAGATATTCACATTTTTTATGATATTCACATAATTTCTCACATGTTTGGGTCTGGGGATCTATATATTTTTTTCTTTTCTGAACTTTTTTTTTTTTTGTGGTGCTGAGGATTGATTCTAGGGGCATTTTACCTCCAAGCTATATTCCCAGCCCTATTTTACTTATTATTCTTTGAAACGGGGTCTCAGTAAATTGTAGAGGACCTCACTAAGTTGCTGAGGCTGGCTTCAAACCCACAAGCCTCCTGTCTCAACCTCCCAAGTCCTGTGATTACAGGCCTGTGACACCACACCTGTTTTTTTCTACACTTTTTATAAAGCTAAAACCAGGAGTTATAGCAAGATAATTATGAATATTATTTGCTTGAGTGGGGAGATTTCTCATTTTAAAACTATACATATATTTTCCTTTTATTCTCTTATTTTTTTAAATAATGCCATTACGTATAATCCTTACAATGCTCCAATAAGGTGGGTATTATTATATGCATTTCTACATAAATAACTTGACGGTCAAAGAGGCCTCTTAAATAAAATTGCCCAGATTCACGGAGCTAATAAATGGTAGATTCAGGATTGGAAACCATTGATTTTTCTGACTCTGGCAATCTTGCTCCTTCTCTCTCTCCATTCTCCCTCCCTCTACCTATCTACATACCAACAAACCTACCTACTTCCCTAAACAAAAACTTTGTTCTTATAAAAAGTCACTTCATTCGGGAGGCTGAGACCGGAGGATCCCGGTTCGCGGCCAGCCTCAGCTACCTAGTGAGGCACTCTGCAACTTAGTGAGACTCGGTTTCAAAATAAAGAATAAAAAATAGGGCTGGGGGTGTAGCTCGGAGGTAGAATGCCCCTGAGTTCAATCCCCAGTACCGCAAAAAAAAAAAAAAAAAAGTCACTTCCTGAAAGCAACTTCCTACAATAACTTAATTCTAACCCAAGTAAACACAACACCAAGCACCTCCATAAAATTGCAGGGCACCCAAAAACACGTATACGATTGAGTCACAAGGTCATTACCTTGAATTCAAGGAAAACTACATTTAATTGGCAGGAATGACTTTTCAGCTAGGGTTATTCAAAAGTATAGTCTAAGTAACAGTGGACAAAAATTGTAAATTTAGTTGTCCAAAAATATTGTTTTATACCCTAAAAAAAGTTAGCTTTATGACAGTTGAGCAAAAGATCAACTACTAGTTATAAAACAGAATGTACTGGAACCTAATTTTCTCCATATTGTGCTCATGGAGCAGAATCAGAACAATGATGGCTTTTTTTTTTCCTACATTTTCTTGGGGGCCACCTCTGGTCCTATCTTGCTCCCTTTCATGTTCCTCTGTCCTGTTAAAAGACAGGGCACAGTTAAATACATGTAGACACTTGGTCCAATCAGTGACATCTCCAATCCTTCATTTGCTTCAAGCATTTTGTTTAGTTTGACTATCTTGGACTATCTTTCTAATACAAAACAGCCTGGTAAAAAAAAAGGAACTATGTATTATAATGAGTTATTTGCCAAGATGGCTTCAAACAATTGATTTTACAAATTTTGTTTGTTTCTCAGACTGGCCCAAACTGACCCCAGTGCAGATCTGTATGATGCAGAGAGGGAAATCTGGCTGCGGCACATGACTGGAGTTCTCATTTCCTACTGGCAAATGGATCTTGGCTCCCTGGCAACATGGTGATGAGGATGACTTACATGTATAATTCAAAATCAAGAAACCTACTCAAGAACAATGTGTGAGGCTTCTGCCAAAGTTGAAAATTGTTAGGAGCCGTGATTTTGGCTGAGCACATGGCTCTGTTTAGAAGTCTTTTATTTCTATGTTACTGTTCATTCACTTAAAGAGAAATACATGAGTCAGAGACAAGATCTTTCTCCTCTTTTCATGTTTCTCCAATTTATCTTCCTTGGCATAATAAATTTCTGAAGCCAAAGAGCGGAGAGTGTTGTCTTGCTTCCCTCTGTTTTTTCCATTATCTCAGTTATCTCTCGTTTATTTTTTAGTCCCTGCTCTTATCGGAACAGTTTCTCAGGACATCATAAAGTTGGAATGAGTAACCTCCCACCCTGGTGCCTGCTTGCATATGGGGCCCATGCTCTCAATCACATGGCTCTTGTTTTGGCATGTTTGGAAAGAAAAAGAAATCTGAGATACACCTCAACTAGAACTGATGGCTCAACTACAGACTACTTTTCAAATATAAAAAATTACTCTTGGTATGAAACTTTTTCTAGTAGAAAAATATTTTTAAGCAGATCTGCTTACATGCCCTTGCTTACTCTGAACAATGGAGGGAACCCAACCAATCATGGTTTCAGTGTTGTACTGTATTGTAAAAAGCACTGGACAAGGAGTAAATTGACATTTTTAAGGCTAATTTTAGAAATCTACTTTGGGGAGAACATTAAAAATTCCATATTCATAATTATGCCCTATAGTAAAAGGAGCCCTCATGTATCAATACACAACTAATTTCACTTCTACTATATCCACCTATATCCATACCCCTCTTTTCCTAACCAGGTTTTTATTATCTAATCCCAGACATTATATAATTTCTTCCATATATACTCCTATGCATTTCTAAGAAGGATTTCTGCATCTTAAAAATAAAGTCACATCACTATTATCATATCTAAACCTTAAAATCCCTGACATCAGGCATTTGTTCAGTATTTTTCCTGATCATCTCATAACATGTTTTTAATTTTATTGGGCATTTTATTCTCAATTATGAGACATTTTACTACTAGAAAGTAGGCAAGATAAAATAGCACACCTGAGTGTATCACCATAATAGTTTTCTAATATTTGCTTCAAATTTCTCTTTTTTTAAGACTTTTTCTTAGAGCAAATTTTAGTTCCCAGCAAAATTGAGAGGACTAGACATTTCCTATCTATCCCCTTCCTCTACATATGCACAGCCTCCCCATTATAAATATATCTCACCACAGTGGTACATTTGTTACCAGTGATGAACCCATCCTGGCATATCACTATTGTATGAATACCTTCATTTACTTAGGGTTTACTTTTGATGTACATTCTATGGCCTTGGACAAATGTGTGACACATATCAATCATTATAGCATGATGCAGAGCATTTCCACTGCCCTAGAAATCCTCTGCGCTTCACCTGTTCATTCTTCCTTTTCTCTTAACCCCAGGAACACACTGATCCCTTTACTATCTATTTTTGCCTTTTCCAGATAGACATAGAGCTGAAATCATGCAGTATGTAAACTTTTCAGATAGGCTTCTTTCACTTATGTGCACACTTAAGTTTCCTCTGTCTTCTCATGGTTTGAAAGTCCATTTCTTTGTAATGCTGAATGATATTCATTGTCTAGATGTACCACAGTATATTTATCCATTCACCTACTGCAAGTCATCTTGGTTGCTTCCCTGTTTGAGCAACCATGAGTAGATTTCTGTGTGGTCATGAGTCTTTAGCGCATTTGGGTAAATACCCAGAAATGCAAATGCTGGATCATACTGTAATGGTAATGTTTATTTTCTTAAGAAAGCATCCAACTGTCTTCCAAAATGGTCATCTCATTTTGCTTTCCCATCTGAAATAAATGAGTTTTTGTTGCTCCACATCCTCACCAAAGTTCTGTGTTCTCAGCATTCTGGATTTTAGCCATTCTAATTGATGTGTAATAGAATCTCATTGTTTTAATTTGCACTTCCCTGATGACATAATATGTGGAGCTTATAAGGTTTTAAATAATTTTTTTAAAACAAGGTCTAAACAGTATATATGCCAATCCCAACTCTTGATTTAAATCACTGCATTTGAAAATATGAATAATAGATGGTAGTTTTATTTTAGCATAATTGCTTTAAAGTATTTTTAATTAAAAAATAAAATACACAACTTCTAAAGTTTATGACTTGTATGTTTATCCAGAAATAAGGCTACTATTTTGATAATAAATGGTATATTGTTCATATTCTTCTATTTATCATGTGACTTTCAGTTCTATTCCTTTTTATGCATTATAACCTCTGTCTAGAATTCCACTTCATAAACAGACTGAGTTTTATCTAATTTCTTCTCAGGCATTTATTTCACTTCCAACTTTTCACTATTAAAAACGTTTCACACTTCACAAAAGAAGAAATACAAATGGTCAATAAATGTAGGAGGAAATGTTCAACATCATTAGCAATCAGAGAGATGCAAATAAAATCTACCCTGAGATTTCATCTAACCCCAATTAGAATGACAATCATAAAAAAACACAACAACAAATGCTGGTGAGGGTGTGGAGAAGTGGGAACTCTAATACATTGTTGGTGGGATTGCAGATTAGTGCAACCACTTTGGAAAACAGTATGAAGGATCCTCAGATGAATGGGAATGAACCTACCATATGACCCAGCAATACCACTTATGGGTATCTACCCAAAAGAATGGAAATCAAACTATCAGATCAATACATGCATATCTATGTTTATAGCCACACAATTCACAATTGCCAAACTGTGGAACCAGCCAAGATGTCCATCAACAGATGAATGGATTACAAAACTCTGGGATATGTACACAATGGAATTTTACTCAGCCATAAAGAAGAACAAAATCATGCCATCTGCAGGGAAATGGATGGGACTGGAAGACATTTACTAAGTGAGATTAGTTAGTCACAAAAAGTAAAAATTGGATGCTCTCCCTAATATGCAGAAGCTAGGGAGAAAGTGGGGCATAAGAGGGTCTCTAATTGAAGAAGGAGAAGCCTTCGATGAGCAAAGAAGGTGACTTAACTGAAGGTGATGTGGTGGGGGAAACAATGTACTTTCACAAACTTATCAATCACTAAACATGAGAAGGAGGAAGGGGTGAAGGAATGGGGTGACAACTGAGGAAGGATTATATGAGTGATGTGTGTATGTATGCCTTTACCAGCTTGTACCTCACAAAGATGTATGATTACAATGCACCAAAAAAATAAATAAATAAAAATGTTTCAGTGGCTATCTCTGTAAATGTCAGATTATGCATCTATGTAAGGTTCTTTAGGACATATACCCAAGTATGGGAAATTGCTAGGCTATTGAGAAGAATATTTTTAAACTGTATTGCTAAAGTGATTGTCCCTGTATTGCTCTGATATTCAGTGAGTTCATCCATTGAATCAATTTTTTAAAAATAGTTATATCTTTAATATTTAGTAGGCTTAACATTGGTGACATGAGTTTTTGTAAGGCTCCGAGCTTTATACACAAACTAAATCACAAAGGAACATGCATTCCTTAGCCTTAAATTTGGAAAATCTTTGATGATACTGTTTGAAAAGAACAAAGAGGGAGATGTTCAGCTAGGTGTCAGGACTCGTTCATGAAGAAAACAGTGTTTTATCCACAGAAGAGAAATGAAATGCTCAACTATGAGTTCCCATCACCCACAAACTTGCTGAAAGCTCTTAGGGCCTAAAAAGATGCCCTCTGGGGTTTCTGAGCCCTTGGAGAGAGCTTCTCAGTGCTTCTTGGGAGAATCAGCTTGGATGGTAAGCTGAAAGGCCCCACTAACCTAAGCACAATAACACTGATGCCTTCAACTAGGCAGTGGCTATCACATACAGCCATTCACATTGCAAAAAAATTTCCTGACTGGATGAGTTACTTTCATATAAATGGAGAAAGTACTTCATTCTCTATTAAAGAAGTTTTCCCAGATAAACCACACCTACACTAATCACTTCATTAAGAACACAGTTCTAGCAGGCACATTGGTCACATATAATCCCAGCTACTTGGGAGGTAGAGGCAGGATGATCACAAGTTCAAGGCTAGCCTGAGCAATTTAGTGAGACCCTATGTCAAAAACAAAAATATAGAAAAGATTGAGGATATAGCTCAATGGTAGAGTGCCCAGGGTTCAATCCCCAGTACTGAAGAAGAAAGAAAAAGAAAAATAAATTAAAGAAGAGAAAAGAAAACACAGTTCTATGTTAAACTTGGCTTACAATTATCCCTGAGGTGCTATAATTGGACAATTTAGCTACATTATAATGTATTTGTGAGCAGAGATACTTCCTATTTCTAGTCAATTCCAAGACTCCATATTCAATCACTCTGTTCACACCCGAATGAACAAAAACTGATAAAAAACATGCAAAATCTAACAGGGTGAATCCGATGATGCTACATCAATGAGAAATCTCCAAATCTGAGCACCCAAACATAACAAAAGTTCAACATCTAAAGAAACACTCTGCGGGTCTGAATGACTCTCCAGGGCAGTTGTCTAATAATTTACTTTGACATTGTGCCTCCACATACCAAAATGCAAGGCGTCTTCTAAGACAATCTCAGCTGGGATGAACGGTAACTGGAAAGTTTCACAGGGGTTTTCATGACTCAGTCATAGTGTTTGCCATACTAATATAATCTCTCTTTTAATCCAGGTTCCAGGTAAGTAGCACTATATGCACTTTGGTAGAATAAACAACTGATAATCACTCCTCTAAGGTTGTAGAAGCAACTTCTGTGATGGCCTTTACAGAAGAGAGGTGAAGAGTTTCAGACATACCTATTCCATCCTAGGTTTTGTGTTACTGCTGGCAAACTAAGAATGCCCCACAGTGATAGATTCCTGAGACATGCATTCATGAGTCTCTAATACCAGGTCTCTCCTCTTTTCCTTTAAGATCAGCAAAGACTGTTTTTGTGCCAGTACCATGCTGTTTTTATTACTGTGGCTTGGTAGTAGAGTTTAAAGTCAGGTATTGTGATGCCTCCTGCATGATTTTTATTGCTAAGAACTACTTTGGCTATCGTGGGCTTTTTGTTTTTCCAGATGAATTTAAGGACTGATTTTTCTATGTCTGTGAGGAGCTTCCTTGGCAATTTCATGGGTATTGCATTGAATTTGTAGATCAGTTTTGGGAGGATGGCCATTTTGATGATATTTATTCTGCCTATCCAAGAGCATGGTAGATCCTTCCATCTACTAAGGTCTTCATTGATTTCCTTCTTCAGCTTTCTGTAATTTTCCTTATAGAGGTCTTTAATCTCCTTGGTTAGGTTTATCCCTAA